>PVJH01025891.1:0-30840 GCA_004026705.1 Nesogale talazaci | reverse complement strand
TGCTGGTTTTACTTCAAGCCTGCAAAACCCCAGACACTATATCTTTTGATAGCAGGAACCCATCTGCTTTCTTCACCGCATCTGATTATGCATACTTTTGTCTGCAGCAGTCTTGCAGTGAGAGTGAGCATCCCAGAATTCCAGGTTGTAAGAACAAAGTGTTCTTGTATTGAGGAAGGGAGTGAACAGAGGCCTAAAATCTATCTTTTGCCTCAATATGTTACTGTATAAACATATATGCACAGGCCATTAGCTCTGCTTTCATGAATTAGTATGTTTACAAATGTACACACTTATACCTCTAGAGTTTTGTTTCCTAGATAATTCGTCTGTTTCCTCTTACCTTCCTCCTGTCTCACCATCACACTGGCCTTTATTCTGCCTCACTCTAATCCCTCTCAGCTAGATTGCTGTTGCTCCAATACCCCCAGACTCCCTGTAGCCCCCTCATTGTTGCTTTTAGCTTCCTACTTGTTCTCTTTATGGCATTGCTTGCTCACTGCTCATTTTTCTTGCCTCCTCCTCCCCCAAGTCACCTCTGGGACCATCATTCTCATGGCTTCATTCCCAGACTTAAATTCCCTGCCTATCATATAGAGGTAGGCAAACCAACAATAATAGAGACAACACAGAAAAAAATGTACTTTTAAAAGGTAAAAAAAAAAATAATTGCAAACAAGCATCCATAATTCCAGGTCTGTCTGCTGACCTTTATGCCTATCTCCCCACTGGCGCTGCGGGGCTCTGAGAATTGCAGCTCCTGGCCTGGAGTCTATTTTGGGGACTCCTTAGGGGCTTAGTGGCTTTCTTTGGTCCTAATACTGATCTCTTATGTCCTCTACTTGATTTGTCCCTCTGTTGTGAGTTTAGACTAGACTCCCTCCCCATTGTGAGTCCCCAGTAGTGTCGTCTGTAACGGTATGCTTCAGTGAAGAGACATAATACCTCAAGCTGCTGTCAGTCCTACATTCCTCTCTGTGTCTTAGCAGAACTGTGCAGGGCCATCATCATTAGGGATTGATGTGCCGATATGAAGACTAGTCCCTCACTCTCTCTTTGTCCTTCTTGATTTGCTTTCATGAGGGCATAGCTGTCCAAACGCTCTCCCCAAGCTGTAGATTTAGCGTTATCTTCTGTAGCTCATACTTCTTTGGATGGGGTCAGTTTGGGCTCTGATTGGGCTTGGCCTTGTAACCCACACTGTTCATGAGTTGCTCCATGTTATTACATTGCCCTCAAGTTTTGGTGCACATTGGTGGGGCCTACATGTACACTTCCATATCTCTGGAGACATAAACAATATCTTCCCAAAGATGGGTTAGTGCCATGTTCCCAAGTGTCACCTCTCTCCCCCCCTTTTTTTTTCCTATCCCCCCCTTTCTCCTTCTTTATGTTGGAATGACATGTGCATCTTGGGTTCAGCCTGTCCCCACCGACTGCCTGTGCATCAACCCATATAGTGTGAGATAACTGGCTTTTCTTCTAAACTTATTCTGTAGATTATACTTACCTCAGTGTAGTCATATTGTGTTTGTCCTTTTGTGATTGTCTAACTTCGCTTAGCATAATTTCCTCCCCATATTCCCTTGAAATTTTGTGCTTCATGTAATCATCAAAGCTTTTTCTGTGATGGAGAGTACTTCATTGTGTGCATGTGCCAGAGTTTTCTAACCCATTCATGTATCAATAGAAATTTGGGTTGCTTCCAATTCTTTGTGATTATGAATTGTGCTGCAATAAGAAGTGGGGCATGGATGACTGACTGGTCATGATCTATTTCTCACTTCTTCCAGGTATATGCCAAGGAAATGGATTCCTGGGTAAAAAGGTAGTTCAATTACTGTTTGCACTATATAACACAGGATGACATTTCATAGTGGCTGTGCTTATCTGTCTGGCACAGTCAGTGGAGGAGAGCTCCTACCTCACTATGTGCCCTCCAAGAGCTCTCTGATATTCTGATTTGGGCTATCCTCAAGGGTGTTCAACTCTGTCTCATGGTTCTTTCAATTTGCATTTCTCTGATAACAAATAATCAGGAGCATTGTCTCACATGTTTACTGCTCATCTGGATCTGTTTTCTAGTGAACTTGTGTTTAGGTCTTTTGCTCACTTTCTCAGGGTCTTAAATGATTTCTTCTTTTTGCAAGATAGGAGAGTATTGTATATCTTAGTAATCAGTCTCTTATCTGCTGTGCCTTTGCTAAAAATCTTCTCCCAATCTATAGGTTCTCTTGTAGTTCTCTTGGCGAATTCTTTTAATGCACACAGGTGTTTTATCCTTAGCATATCCCATTTGCCAATTTTAGTTTCATCTTTGTGTGCACCCTCCCTCCCTTAAGTTTAGTCTATGTTTTTTTTTTTTTCCTGTGTTAAGGTTCATTGTTGACTCTTACCTGAATAAATGGTAGTTTCTCATGTGAAGCCCTCTGGACCAGGAATTTTTTTCATTGGCAGTATATATATATATATATATATATATATATATATATATATATATGTAATTTCCTAGGGGACTATTAAGGTTCTTGAGCTCTGTCTGGTTAATTTGGGAGGGATTGCTTTTCCAAATATTTGTCCAGGTCTCCATGCTGTTGAATTCATTAGAATACACAGACCCATAGTACTTTGTGATTTTCCTTTTAATCTTATTGGAGTCTGTGGTAATTTCCCCGGTTTCATACTTCATTCTGACTATTGATGTTTGCCCCTTCCTTTCTGTAGTTAGGTGTGTCAGCAGTCTGTCAAATCTGCTGATCCTTTCACAGAAACAGCTATTTCCTGCATTCATTAATCTCTTGACTTCCCGCTAATTTAGCTCTGCCTGATTTTTAATTACTTTTTTCTTTTGCTATTGGAGTGTGTACCCTCACACTTACAGTCAGCCTCTGTATTCCCAGGTTCTTCAGTTTGTTCTGATTCCTTTGTGGATGGTCTTGTTGGCTTGGAGATCGGTGAACCACTTTGAATGTATTCTTGTGCGTGAGTCATTGTTTCGTTTCTTAAAGGTGGGTGTCCATTGTTTCCAGAACAACATGCTAAAGAGGGCATCCACCTCCCACTTGGTCTTCTGTTCTTTTCCAATTATCTGGGAACCATTCATTATGCAGTTCCAATGGGTTTTGACCTCTGTTGCTGCATAGCACGTGTTATAGTCAGGTGATGTGAGCACTCTCACTTTGTCCTTTTTCTTGGGGTATTCTTTGCTAATTCTGGGTTTCTTCCCTTTTCATATGAAATTAGTGGTCAGTTTTTCCAATTCTTTCAAGGTTGATGTTATCTAAATTTGGACAATGCAAAATGTATATAGCACATTGGGTAAGATTAACATCTTCACTATATTGAGATTTCAAATCCAGGGGCTTAGGATATTCTCCCATTTGTGGAGATCCCTTAGGGTTATGCAGTTTTCTTTGTATAAATACTTTGACTTATGGTTAAATATATCCCTAGATGTTTCAGTTTGTTTTGGCTATTGTAAAGGGTATTACCTTCTTGACTTCTTCTTTCACAGTCTTGTCTGAGTTATATAGCAAATCAATGGACTTCTGATTTGCTGGTCTTGTATCTTGCCACACTTCTGTATTCTATTGCTGTGGTGCTCCTACTGTGGAGGTTTTGGGATTTGCAATGTATCGATTCATAAGTACATGACTGCCAAACATGATAATATTGAGAGATGCAGAAAAAGAATTTGACAGCATCCAACTCCCGTTCATAACTAGACGTATGAAAGAGGATTTCTCCAAGTTGATACAAGCTATTTATGAAATTCCAACAACCAACTTCATGGTTAATGAAGAAAATATGAAAATAATCCCACTGATAAAGGGGACCAAACAGGCATTCTCCTGTCCACACTTCTATTCAGCATCATACTTGAAGTCCTAACCAATAACATTAGGCAGTGAAAGGACATTAAAAGTATGCCCACATAGAAGCCTCAATGGCTATCTCCAGATTAACAGACTACACTCCACCCCTACATTTCAATCATAAAATTAATATAAGAACATGACTGCCACAATTTGTTTCTCTGGTCTACCCGGGCTAACACATCATGAGATTCTTACCTTTAGCAATGTGGTGAATAATATTGATGAGTTTGATGATTTTAAGCCATCTCTTTTGCTGAAATGAATCTCCTCTCATCATGATGGGTGATTTTTTAAAATATCTTTGCATTTATTCACTAATATTTTATTAATCATTTTTGCTTCTAAGGTATGTTCATTCGAGATAGTAGCCTGCAGTTTTTTATTCCCGTGGGACTGATTTTATAGAATAAGTTTGGGGGTTTGCCCTCTTTTTCAATGCTCAGAATTAATTTCTAGAGAATAGGTGTCAGCTTGTAGTAGTTGCATACTCTGCTGTCAATTTGAGAATTAAAACTGAAGAGGTGGAGTTCAGCATATCAATCAGGTCACAGCTTGATGACCTCATTTGGAGGCCTTAAGGAGATAAGCAGCTCCCTAGCAGCAGGGCACAGGCTCACTACCTGTGAGATATTACAGACAAAGAGCCTGATGCCAGAGTCCTGGACCTGGAGGAGCCATGTGGAGAACCATGCCGACTCTGAGCTTCTTCTACTGCCACTTGATCCACAAAACTTTCCACCTACTGGCCTGTGATCTTTGTGAATTTAGAGGTATTGCAGGCAGCTCATGACTCTGAAGAGGAATTTATAGATTGGTGTTGGATGCAGGGTCTAATATCAGATTTAAGAACTTGATCTTCATTGGGCTGGGATGCTGTTTCAAAATTCAATTGCTCTTATATATATAAAAAAAACCCTTTTTAATACATATATGAGTGTCTGTATATATTTTTTCTAATCTACTCAGTCTGACATACAACACTTCCCTGATCCTTGGAAGAAGCATTCAGGAGTATTTTCATTGATTTTTTTTTTAACCTTCTGTTCGTTTTGCTTTTTAAAAATCATTTTATTGGGACTCTAACAGTTCTTTTTCATCGATTGTGTCAAGCACATCTGCACATAAGTTTCCATAATCCTTTGCAAAACATTTTCTTTCTACTTGAGCTCTTGCTGTCAGCTCATGAAATCCCCCTCATCCACCATCCCTCCTCATGAATCCATGATAAATTATTTTAAAACTTCCCCTATGTCTTATACCAACTGCTACCTCCCTTCACTCACTTTTCTGTTGATTGTCCTGTGAAGAAGTGGCTATATATTGTTCATTGTGATCAGATCCCTCTTTCTTGCTCCCACCTTCCCCTTACCCACCCAGTGTCATTACTCTAATTATTGGTCCCGAAGATTTTTATCTGTCCTGGATTCCCTGTGCTGTGAGCTCCTATTTTTACCAGTGTACATCCTCTGGGCCAGCAAGATTTATAAGGTTGAATTGGGGTCTTGATAGAGGAGAAAAAAAGCATGAAAGAACTAGAGGAAATTTATGTCTCCTTTGCTCTATACTGTACCCTGTCTGGCTAGACCTTCCTTGTGATACTTCTATCCTTTTTGCTTCAATGTTCAATTGTCTACAGATGGGCTTTGGGTCTCCACTCTTCTCTCCCCCTCTATCACATTGATATGATTTTTTTGTTCTGGGTCTTTGATGCCATGAGCACCTCAGTTTCTTTTTTCTTTCTTTCTTTTTTTTTTTGTTTTTTTGGGCATCACTGCCCTCTGTTGGTGGGAGTAGGAGGCCCAGCCTTTGCTCCTGTGGAGCCGCTGCTGGAAATCAGCCTCCCTCCCAGTGGGCCGCAGTCCCGTGACAACCACTACGCCACTGGGCCTCAACAGTTTCTTGACAACCATACCTATTTCTTCTTTTGCTATGGATCTTTTAAGGTTCTTGAACTTTATCTGAGTTAATGTAGGGAGGGATTGTGTTTCCACATGTTTTTACATGTCTTTCATTTGGTTGAATTCATTAGAATACAGACTTTCATAGTATTTCTTTGATTATCTTTTTGATTTCTTTTGGGTCTGTTGTGAATTCACTGGTTTCATGCCTATTATCCTTTCTATTGATGTTCGCTCCTTCCTTTCCTTGGTCAGGCTTGCCATCAGTCTGATTCTGTTAATCCTCTCAAAGAACCAGTTTTTTGCTGCAATTTTTAAAATTCTTCTCTTATCTTCCCACTCATTTAACTCTGACCTGATTTTTATTATTTATTTCTTTAGCTAGTAGAAGAATTGTCCTTTTGACTATGTTCTATTTGCTGGAGGTTTACTGATAGTGTATAAGCCATATGTCCCTCCTCCATTTTTATGTATGTACTAATCACTGTCAAACTTACTCTGAAAGCAACTTTTGCTGTATTCTGTAGGTTTTGGTATACTGCATTCTCATTCTCCTTAATTTCTGGAAACTTTCTAATTTCCTCTCTAATCTGGGCCAGTACCCATTCATTGTGTAAAAGACTGATATTGAGAAGAATGTCTGAGTGATACCTATGTTTGAGTTTACTTAGATCTAACATCGTCTATTTTCAAAAATGAGACATCAATGTGATTTATTTTTGCACTTGAATGGGGAAGTCCAAAAACTTCTATCAGGTCTAGTTGCCTAAGTAGAATGCATTGCTCTGTAGCCTCCTTGCTGAGTTTCTTTCCCAGTGATTTATCCTTTTCTGGTTGCATTTATTAAAATTTCCTGCTATGATTGTTTAGCCTGTGGTTCCATTTAATCACCTTTTGAGTAGGTTGATGAATTTTGTGGGTCTCTCATTAGGTATGTATTAAGTTCACTGGTTCCTGGTCTACTGATACTTTTAGCATTATATAGGGCCCATCCTTGTCTCTTGTTATAGTTTGGCACCCGAGGCCAATTTTATCAGAGGTTTTATCAGAGGTTAGGACTGCAAATCCTCCTTTTTGTGAGCTCCCATTTGCCTGATATATTTTATGCTGGATTTTTATTCTTAGTCTATTTTTGTCCAAGAACTTAGGAAGTATCATTTGCAGATAACTGATTGAGCCAGTATACTAACATTTGATTATTAATGGGCAAGCACAAACTGTTGACATGCAAAGTTATTACAACCATCTTTGAGTTCATTGCTGCCATCTTGTACCTTTTATGTTGGGTTCTTTTCTATCTCCTTTGATATCAGTGTACTGTGTTTATGTGGATAGATTTCTTTTTGCCTTCTTTACGCTATGAGGTAATGTCATATTTGTAATCATTTTAGCTGTATTGTCTTCTGGATGGAGTGACTCTAAATGGTAATCTCTTGCTTGTGCTTGGAAGGCTTTTAGCCTTCTGATCACAGTAAATCAGCAAGGGTTTTCATCAGGATTGAGTGCTTTATTGCATATTCTTTGAGTTTTTCCTTGTACGTATTAGCTGTTCCCTCACTGTCTCTCTTTATATAAAGCTATTTCAGCTTCCAGAAGATGTTGTTCCACTTACTCCATCTCTTCTTGTTATAAGATTATAAGTCTTTTCTTAGGATAGTTTTATCTGAGCACTATTGTATGTGACTGCCTCTGTTTCTTTCGCTGTTCTTAAAATCCTCTCTTTTCCTCAAAATTGGGTAATTTAACTACTAGTGCCTTGATGAATTCTTCCTGGGTTTTAGTCTGCTTCCTGTATGAATAGCTGATTCTCAATCATTAAGTTGGGAAGTTTTCTTCCAGGTATTCATTTTCCAATCTGGCTATTGACTTCTTCATTGCATCTTGTTCTGGTAGACCAATTATTCAAATACTAATCTTCTTCATAGTATCTGTTATTGATTTCTTCAAATTCTTTAATTATCTTCTTTGACTCTCTCTCCTGTTTGCTGATGTTTTCTTGATTGCCCTTGAGAGAGTTGGTATGATTCTCTTCCTCTGCCAGTCTGTTAGTAAGGTCTGTTATCTTGTATTCTGCTTCTGTTACCTCATTCATTAATTCTTGTATTTACCTTTGGTAAATGGAGTTTGTCCCATCTATCGTGGAATCCATCTTAATCACTATAGTAACAGGGATCCTGTAAAGATTGGAAATGATTCTTAAATTCATTTACTTATTTGGTACCATGATTTATTAAAATAGTTTTTTCTAGTTATAACCTTTCTTACTACTTAAAAAATGACCCTTTTCTTGATGACTTTAGGTAAGATAAGGTGATGAAGATGCTAATAGGGCTATATGCTTCAGTTGTGAGCTACTATGGACAGAATTAACTATAATTTTAAAACCTTGGAAATGAACTAGGTTATTGGTCAGTTTTGTCATCAGACGTGATTTAAAATGAGAACTCTCAGAAGTAGGCAGGAGGATTTAAATTTTGTAAGAAAAGAATCACTTTTCAAGGTCTGGCATCATTCCCAGTGTCTATGTGGGGTATTGGCAAGAGGTCAGGTATGAATATCTGGACAATGGATCATGTGTGGACTATGTTATTTGGCAAGGGGGCCCTAAAAGGAAAATGTCTGACACTCCTTTGGGCCTAGCAAATGGTCTTTGTCTGGCTCAACTGGGCCTAGTGGGACAATGAGATGGTGTACCTGTACTGGGAGGATCATGTGTTATAGGAATGGGGTCATAACTGTACCAACATGTGGAAGATTAAGTTAGACTGGAACCTTTCCTAGACAGTAGCCTCCACAAATTACCGGGTACTCGCCTCTAAAGGCACAGATGTAAATGGTGGCTTGGCAACTGAAAAACATAATTGTTCTATAGCACGGTATTGGTCAAGTTTGTGATTCCTCCTGTAGAGAGAAAGACAGAGTTTTTCAAGCTTCCCCTTGAATCCTTGGCTAAGGAGGTGAGCATTCCTCATTAGACTGTTTAAATTCATCTTGAGTTGATCCACAAAAAATTCCCATATAAATGATCATCACAAAGACTTTTATTTTGCCTTGAATTGGCTTCAAATGACCTACTCCTGGTGATAATTGTAGCATATACTTGAAGAATATTGGAAGTTGAAGAAGGACAAGGCAGAGACAAATGAAGAGAATCAAGCAGAAGATAAGAACAGTGTTGTTGATATTATCACTGAACAGAGACTAGAGTCTAAATAATATGGAAAAATTGCAGACCTGGGATTGGGTGTTGATGGAGACAGCAATGAAAGCAAATTACATTGCAAAATGACTCTGAAGCATAAAGAGCTATACATAAAGGATGTAAGAATGGCTTGTGTTTTATAAATAGGAACAGTTTAAAGTGCCCAGGGGAAATTTAGCTATTTACCTCAGGCCATTAGTGTGTGGAAATAACCTGTACCCATGTATAGAATGCATCCTGTTAGAGCTCAAGTGCATTACATGGAAGGATAGTGAGGTTATGCTGGATTCATTTCAGGATGATGGTTTTCTTCTATCCACATTTAAATATTTGGAAATCTTGCAGACAGATGATGAGAGAAATGTTATCTTGAATGATATTTTGATGCCAAAGCTGTTTTCTCAATTTTGGCATCTCCTGCTTAGAGCATTGCCTTTCAATACCCATACACAGACCTGGCTGGAGAGGAAGCTCTATGAGCTGCCAGTCTATAGAAACAGGGAAACCAGACCAATCTCCATACCCAACTGAATGATTGAACTCATTCGAGCAGACACCAAGTCACCAAGAGTGGATGCATCACACATTGTTTTTCTGCAAATCCATTAGAAAGAAAAAAAGAAATGAAGATTCTTCAGGTATTGCAACTCCTTTGACTGACCTCATAGAGCTGAGTATTAATTAAGCTCACCTGTTGGACCATCTCTCATCCCCTTAAATTCATTTTCAAAGCCTTGGGTTAGTTATATAATCTGTTGTCAATTTGAGAGGGTTATGGATGAAGGGGTGAAGTTTATCTGTCAATCAGATCATAGCCAATGAGGTTTCTGTGTGAGCATGACCTTCTCCTGAGGATTCTGGAAAAATTCTGGAAAACTCTTCTTAGAGGTAGAAGACACTGTTTCTCTCTGTTCACTCCCAGTGGGACACCCATGTGTAGAAGACAAACGGAGAGAGTGAAATAGAACCAGCCCTCTGGAATCAGAGAAGCTACGTGGAGACCCCTGCCAGCTCATGTGCTTGCAATGTGACTGGGTCCACAAGACTTCTCATCCATTGGCCTGTGATGTCCCTGCATTTGGTGCCATGGCATGTGCCTGGGGAGTCTGAAGAGAACTTCCTAGCTTGGCATCAGACATAAGGCTAATATCAACTTATGGACTCGATCTGGACTGAGCTGCAATATCTTTACAATATTCAACTGCTATTGCATATAAAGCACTTTTTTCACACAAAACAAATGTTTCTATGAATTCATTTCTCTAGTCTAGCTTTGAGTGTTGTGTTAGGCCAGGTTGACTAAGGAAACAAATTCAGAGACACTGATATATGTTTAAGAAGGAGAATTACCAGTTATGCCTTAAAAAAGAGAGAAGTAGTTGTGCAACAATAAAATATCTCAATCCCATCCAACTCAAGTCTGTAAGTCTGATACTAATCCCTAAGATTCTCTTAAAACTTACAAAGCCACGTACAATGATGTATAATGCAGGATCACTGGCAAACTGAGTGCAAAGTTTCATGAATTGAATGGTGGCAAACATCTCCAGAGTTTATGCAGGTGTCAGTGTGACTTGTCAACAGGAAGGTGAAGGCACAAGAGTGTGAGTGTGTGCGCACCAGGAATTTCCTTATGAGAGGATCACACCTAAGACAGCTTTTTTTTTTTAAGATGAGGGGACTTGGAAAACCACTTCTGAGTGATTATTTATTGAAAAACCTGAATAGTATTGGAACAACGTGTGATGTGGTGCTGGATGATGAGTCCCCCAGGTTGTATTTAAACCAAAGACTGAACTCACGATCATTATGTTGATTCTGACTCATGGTTACCCCTTAAGACAGAGTAGAAAATGCTCCCAGGGGGTTGCCAGGCAAGAAACTTTGCAGGAAGAAAGACCTGAATTGTTATCCCTTGATATCCCAAACTGGTGGTTTTGAACTACTGTCTTGAAGTTAAGTGTCCAGTGAATAAACTACCAAGTCACCATAAAAGTAACTCAACTCAGACTGCACAAGAGCTACCTCCTCAAGGTAAAGTTGATTTTAATAATGTGGCTGGAAAAGGGTTTGGGATTTTTATTTGCTGGTTGGACAAGATTTATAATGAGAAAATGGGTTACAAATATTGTTATTGTTGGTACCATTTTATGGTCTCTGATTCACAGTGATCTTATGCACCATAGAAGGAAACATTGCACATTTGTTTATATCCTTATAATTGTTCCAGTGGTTGAGCCCATTGTTATAACAAATGTGCATCCATCCCATTGACCGCCTTCCTCTTTTACACTGCCTCTCTATCTAACCAGCTATGACGTCATTCTCCAGGGTCTGGTCTCACCTGACATTATGTATAAAGTATGTAAGACAAATCTCTCCATCCTTGCCACGAAGGTGCAACCTGGGCATAGTTCTTCTGCGAGGTACATCCGCTTGTCTTTTTAGTACTCCATGATATTTTCAATATTCTACTCCAGAACCACAATTTAATAGCATTAATTCTTCTTTGGTCTTCTTCATTTAATTTCCCACTTTGGCATGCAAAAGAATCAATGGAAAATACCATGACACCTTGTTCCTCAAAGTAACATCCTTGTTCTTTAGCACTCTCAAGAGGTATTGTGCAGAAAAAGTTACATAATGTAATATGTCTTTTGATTTCTTGACTGCTGCTTCCATAAGCATTGATTTAGGATCCAAATAAGGCAAAATTCATGACATCTTTAACCTTTTATCCGTGTAATTTGATGATACAAATAGATCCAGTTGTGAGGATTTTGATCTTCTTATAACTGAATTTCCATTCATACTGAGGACTATAATCTTCAGGAGCAAGTGATCCGAATTGTGTAATCTGCATATTTCAGGTTGTGAATGAAATGTCCTCCAATCCTGAAACTACATTTTTGACATATAATCCAGCTTCTCTGATTATTTTCTTGGCAGATAAGTTGAATAAGTATAGTAAGAGACTACAATCACAATGCATATTTTTCTTGATTTTACACCAAGCATTAAACATAAGATCAGTGAAAAAGAGAAATATTCTCAATGCAAAAGGTTGACATGATGACTGTCATAATGGGCACTAACATAGCAATGATGAAGTTGGCATGGGCTAGGCAGTTCTTTATTCTGTTGTACACAGGTTCGCCAAGATTTGGAATCAATTCAATAGGAAATGACAAAGTATCAATATAAATTTATGGATCAAAAACGCACTTTTCCTATGATATAAGTTTTTACAAAAATAAAGTTATATAGTATTGTATGTGTGTGGAGACATTGGTAGAAATTGGTATACATGTGGGCATGACTTAATGTGTATACATGCATGCCATGATTCTTTATATCTTTACCTATTAATATCCTACTTAGGGGTTGCTTTGGAGCTTATGTAGACCTGAAATACATATGTTATTAAATCACAATTCTCCAGAATTTAACTCACTCAGAATTTATTAATAATGTTCACAACAAGATAAAATACACTGGAAAGTGTTAATTTGGGGAGAGAATTAACTAACTTATGACAGAGGGAGGTTATTTATAAACTATTTCAAAGAATAGTTTACTTGACAAAGAGATAGATACTTGACAAACTTAATGAAGAACAATAAAGACAGAAGTCTCTTTATTAACTTAGAATAATGAACTGCTTAGATTGTAAGTCATATTTTAAAAAATATCTTGCAAATTCCAAGAATGTATATGTAAATCACTATAGCAATGATCATAGTGCTATTTTTTCTCTTGAATATTTATGCTTCATTTTCTTCCTATAAACTAAGCCAAATAGCATGTACAAATAATGTGAAAAGATGTCCCATAATTGTTACCTCCTAAAAATGTCTTGTAACCTCATATATACCAAGAATAATTTAATTTTCTCTCATCTTAAAAATCTCCCTCCTGCTGGTATCACAATATTCAAGGAATTTGTGTGCCAACTACGCCCCAGAACACCTGGTCAATCCTTTACTGCCAGATGGACCTGCTGATGCAGAACAAAACATGGAATAGTTGTAATAAATATGCCTGTAGGGAATTCTGTTGGCAACATTATTGGTTGACTCTTCCTTGCCTGAAACTTGCAGTAATCAATTTATCAGCTCACAGATAGAAAATTACTCAGAGATATGCAGACAGAATGATATAATGAAAAGGCATCATACTCTAAGTCACTGAACTATTCAACCTATGTTTTCACTTTTCTTTTTTTGGTGGGGGCACAATATTAAATTTATAACATTAGTTAATTGAGAATTGAAGTAGTTTTTATTTGAACATCATTCATGTTTTAGGACTTAAATGTTAATTGGAATGCTAAACATGTTGGCATCTAATTCTAATATACCTAATATGTCTTGCAACTTATGTACATTTTTAATATCATTTTTAAAAATATGCACAGTACTCATACAAAAATAAAATTACATTTGTTCTGTTGCACTCAGGGCCATTATGTATTGTAAAATTTAATAAACAATTAGGGTTATCTAATCATTTTAATCATTTTTTAGGTATTAGTTTCCTATAAACAGTAAATATATTATTAATGACTAAGCACTAATGACAAGATCCGGGAAACTATTACCCAACTACATAGAATTGGTCATGTAGTTAAAGGGTATTGTAAAGTGTGATAGATTTGTTGTAACAACATGGCCAGTGATGGCATGTGATATTAATTGAAAGGCAGAAATATAAATGGCTCAGGGAACCTCATCTTTTTCTCTTGTTCTTGGATCTTCAGACTAGCTGGCTGCCTTTTTTTTCCCCGTGTCTCAATCTCCAAACTACACTACTCATGGAACACTTAATCTGAGGACAGTCTAGCTGTGAACTGAGGTTCCTTCAAGCCCTGCTTCACAGCACTCCTGGAATATCCATCTCTTGAGCTGGGGACTGTTGGACTCTGTCATCTGGTTGACTGTTGATGACCTGTCTTGCTGTTTGCTGCCTGTGACCAGATAGCCTGATTTGCTTTACAGAGGACTACCCAATGGCTCTCGAGACTCCAAGGACTGCCAGCCTACTAGCTGTCTCACACAAGTGAGTTGCACCGACACATATGTACTGCTTTATAGATTAGTTAACTGTTTATTTATTATGTTAGATATCATTCTATCTATTTAAATATATAAAGATAATCATTAGTGTTCTGGTTTTCTTTTTCTAGAGAACCCTGTCTAACTTAGGAATAGCAAATTGTTCATGGGAAACAAAGCGATGGCAGGGAAAGGAGAAGGGGAACCATCCTGAAGCATAGATGCTCAAATATGCCTGTGAAGAAAATGTTCTTCCGAATAAAGACCTTCTCTTTGGGCACAGAGAGGCAGTGGAAACTTATGCACGATTGCACTTTAAGATAAGAACACTGTACTCCTGCTGGCATGCCTCAAGCAGCCTCATGGTAGGATAGAGTAGAATGCAAGAAACATTTGGTTAGGGTACAGGACAGAATAAAATCACCATTAAAAGAGTAATATTTAATTGTAATATTATGCAATCCTTTCTTTACCACATAAATTATTTACACACCAACATGAATTCAATACAATAATTAATATAAGTGAAAGGACTGTCATACATAGAATCTCTCAGGGGGTGTGGCAGTTATGTAATCTGCCAACTTGAGTGAAGGGGTGGAGTCTAGCCTATCAGTCAGTTCCCAGCATGATGACCTCATTTGGAGGCACAAAGTAGATAAATAGCTCACTGCATTCCAGATCCACTCTCATCTTGACACTCTTATTAACAAGACACAGGGAGACACAATAATGGCAGCCAGAGTCCTGGACCTGGAGAAGTGATGTGTGAACCAAACTCAGGACTGAGATGCTTCAAGTGCCACGGGATCCAGAAGACTTTCTACCCATTGGCCTGTGATCTTCTGGCATTTGCTGTCTTTTCATGTGTTGTGTGAGTCTGAAGAGAAATTTAGACTTATATCACACCTAAGGGCAGATATTGACCATATTGAGTTGATCTGGACTGGGCACAGATTTTTTCTCAATATGCAATTGCTTTGTACATAAAGCTCTTCTTTTATACATGTAAGTGGCTATGCATTTGTTTCTCTAGTCAACCCAGACTAACACAGAGGAGTAGCAGTAAAAGAAGCCCAAAGTCAAAGGGCATAAAATGGAAACTCCTAGAGGTATTCAAAGCCTGTGGCACTAACCCTAAATATTAATGATCCTATGGGTGTAAACATTAAATGACTGATTAAATTTCCTGTATCATGAAGAAATTTCAAGGGAACAATGAGAAAGCTAAAAGAAAAAAAAGTTAATATGTCAGGGAACTCTGATATGATATATCATAAAGAAAATTTTAAATAGCTCTATTGTTGAAAATGTACTTGGGTTAGCTAAAAATGATATGTTGTAGCTTCTACTGCAAGAAAGTATTACTTTCTCAAATTTAAATGGCTGCTAATTTAGAAAGACAATGAAATATCATAAATTGGTTCAATTAAAAGTTGAGTAGGCATAACAGGAAAGAAAGAAGAAAGGAGGGAATAAGTAGGGTAGTGAAAGCCAGGAAAGGAGGAAAGAAAGGAAAGATTCAAAAAAGAAGGAGGTAATTAGGAATGAAGGGAAAATAGAAGAGCATGTGAAAAAGAAATAAAGAATAGATGTTATATATAGAAATGTATGTATTATTTTGATACATATTAATACATGTGTGCTTGTAATCATTTTAAGCATGACTGGGCAATAGGATCCAACTTGTGTGTCAGTTGGCATTACAGTGATGGCCTGTGTGTTGTAATGCTGGAAAGTCTTTGGTTGGTATTTCAAGTATGAACAGGAGTACCCAAAGAGAAGAGGTTTCAGCTGTGTTTCAAGACTAAGGAGGGCCTGCAGAGAAGCAATAGGCTGTTCACTTCTAAGGGATTCAACAGTGAAAACCTTATAGAATACGTTGAAACATTGTCAGATACTGAAAACCTCAAATAAAAGCAGAAGCTTGTGAGAAATAGTGAGAAAAGATGAGTCATGAGGGTCGGAAGGTACTCAAAATGTTTTGGAGAAAGGACTGCCTTTTCAAATTGTACCCAAACACTAAGCTGGTGTAAGGCCTGCAGGGCCATCATTTGCTGATGGGCCACACCTCAAAATTAGAAGAAACACCTGCAAAGAACAGTCAATAATTAGAAATTAGAATCTATGAAGTATGAATTTAGGAAAATTATAAATGAGCAAAAATGATGAATTTTGTAATTAGGGTAACCCACTTGAATTTTTGTTAAACCTTTTTTCTGTTTTTTGGTGTATGTCATCCAGAATTGATGAACCAATAGAAAGAGCAAGTGGAATAAGGATTCCTGCAGACTCTGGTGGAGAAGGTGGGTGAAGGGGAGCTGATTTAAGGCATTCAAGAAGAGAGTGTTTTGAAACTGATTCTGGTAGCAATTGTACTATAATGCTTCGTGTGATTGAACTATGGAATGATGTACTAAGGTATTAGTTCCCAGTACATTCATTTTGAGGGAAAATGATCTAGTTTTTTTTGAGGTGCATAGATTTGACTTATACTTACTACATGTTATAGAGTAGAACTGTCCCCTGTTTACTTAGGTGCATTTTTCCCAGATAATTTTTGTTTTATTAAGAACATTTGTTTCTTCATTCACTGTTTTGACTATGATAACTTTAAAAACATATTATTTATATGTGAAAAGGAACATTTCTACCTCTTATAAACTTATATTCATGACAAAAATTAAATGTAATACACAAAGATTTTCACATCAGGTCTTACTGAACTGAAATGGACTAGTACTGGACATTTTGAACCAGAAAATACCTGGTCTACTATGCTTGGGCAGACAAAATCAACTGGAATAGCATCACATTCTTCGTCTGGAAGGACATTTCACGATCTCTCATGAAATTTAGTGCTGTCTGTGATAGGATAATATCAAATAAAAATAAATGCAGACAATGCAGCTATCATTCAAATTTATTCACCAACTGCAGACTTTAGCGATACAGAAATTAAAGAAATCTGTCAACACCTTTATTAGGAAATTGATCAAATATATAATATAGGTACATTTGTAGTTACTGGTGATTTGAATGCAAAAATAGGAAACAAAGAGGAAGGAAACATAGTTGAAAATATGATCTTGTGATAGAAAAGAAGCTGGAGATCATAGGATAGAATATTGTGAGAACAATGACTTCTCCATTGAAAATATCAAAACAGCAAAAATGCCACTATGCCCATGGATTTCTCCAGATATTATATGCAGAGATCAAATTGACTCCATCTGTTCAAAATGACAATGCATAAGCTTAACATCAGCAATCAACACCAGGCCAGGGAAAAACTGCAGAACAAACCATTAATTTCTCATATGCTATTTCAGGTAGAAGCTGAAGAAAATTGAACCCAGTTGAGCAGGTGCAAAATAAGGCCTGGGCGTATCCATCATGACTTTTGAGAACATCTCAAGAGCAGGTCTGTTACTTTGGGCACTACATGACAGAGGACCCCAGGAACTGCGGATGGTATGAAAAGAATACAGGCTGAAGAAAGAACAAGATAATTAAAATAAAAAAAGAAAGAAAACGCATGGGTAGATGTCAGAGAAAGCTCTTAAATTTGCTTTCAATTGTAGAGTACCTAAGACTCGTGGAAGACATGAAAGAAGTAAAAGGATTGAGAAGAAAATTTCAAAAATTACTTCAAGAAGATAACGTTTAATATATATGTATGTAGATAAATAGATAGAGAGAAACCCAAAGGTGAGTAACAAACTCAACATATTCTAGACTAAAACTAAAGGAAAAATTCAACCATGATCAAAGTATTGAATTATGCAGGAAATATAAGCTATAGAGAGGGAATACACAGAAACACTATCAAAACAGTTGTAATTGATATTCAAACATGTCATCAGGTAGCATATTAGTAACTGATGGGACTAAAGATAAACTATAAAGGCTCACTGAAAACAATAGCTGAAAATAAGTTTCTAGCAATAGATGTAATACCAATTGAAATGTCTCAAGAAGCTAATTACACACTGGTTCCACTATAAAAGAGTATTTGGAGAGAGCTATTAAGTCGAATGACTGGAAAAGATTCACATTTGGTCCCATTTCAAAGAAAGGAGACCCAACAGAATGCACACATTATACCCTATCATTAACGTCACAAACAAGTAAAATTTTTGCTGAAGATCTTTCAACAATGGTTGCAGCAGTGCACTGACATACAGGCACCAGAGGCCCTTACGGGGTTTTGAAGAAAACATAGAATCAGGGATAAATTATTGCTGGTATCAGATGAATCTTTACTGAAAGCAGAGACTATCTCAGCAAAGTTGTTTGCTCATATTTTATTGGCTGTGGAAAGGTAGTCATCTGTACAGATCATAACAAACTACGGAAAGGCTTGAAAAGAAGGAGAATACCAAAACACTTACTTGTGTTCATGCAGAAGCTGTGCATGAATCACGAGGTTGTTGAGGATGCAGAGGTATGTGTTAGGGTTGTATTCTTTCTCCATACTTATTTTATCTGTAGGCAGAGCAAGTCATCAAAGAGGCTTAACTATATGAAGAAGGACATCGGATCAGGAGCAGGGAAGAGTTGTTAACAAGCTGTGATACGTAGGTCACATGAGCTTGCTTGCTGAAAGTGAGGGCTGAGGAACTTTCCTATGAAGAACAATGATCACAACCTTCAGTATGGATTACAACTCAATGAAAAGAAGACCAAAATCCTCACACCCTGACCAATAGATAGGCAGAGTTCTCTAGGGAAGCAAACCTAGTAGATATATATACATATGAATACATATGTATATATCATAGAGATAGATAGATAATACAGCTATAGATATATAGATAAGTTGATATATCGAAAAGGACTATAACAAAAAATGAATCCTCAGAGCAGTACAGAGAGCTCAGTCCAACTCCATTTTGTGGAGTCACTTAAGACACTGAAGGTTCTTCTAACCCATGTGGCTACTGGCCCAAGGTGAAAGAAGCAGACAGGAGGAAGGCGAATTAGGAACGTTTAGAAGAGGCCAATGACACAGTGTGGTGAAGTAGGTGACAGTGGAGCTTCATGGAGAAGCATTTCAACATGATTGGCTGGAGATGTGGAGTCTGGAATGATCACAACATGAGTGGAGTCAGTTCACAGGCAGCAGACATGACAAAGTGGGCCAGTGCCATGATGTGGAACAGCATGATACAGTGACTTGGTACAGCGACTTGGTCCACTGCTATCTATGGTTGGCTCGGCAAAGTGGAGCACAGCACTGGCCCATATGATGAGACAGGGGAAATAGATCAGGCAGTAGGCTCGTCCAACCATCAGGAAGATAGAGGGACCATCTTCCAGAGAGACATTTATCTCAGTTGCAACTCCAAAGGTCATCAGGGTATGACCTAATTGGCAGATTAAACTCCACCCATATCATCTAGCAGGTGCCATGGTGGCAAAAAAATCCAATGTATCACAGGTAATATAACAATAAATGGAGAGAAAAATTAACATGTCATTGATGCAGTTTTACTTGGATGCACTATCAAGGCTCATGTAAGCAGCAATCATGAAATCACAGGGCACATTGCTTCTTGGTATATATGTTACAAAAAAATCTCTTTAAAAGTGTTAGAGCAAAGGTATTACTTTGATGTCTAAGGTGTTCCTGACCCCAGCCATGGTATGTTCCATTGCCCCATATACATGGTGGACATTGAATAAAAAAGACAGAAGAAAATGTGATGTATTTGAATCAGAGTGCTGGTTCCATGATTTCTTCTCATATCATTAAATGTATTGTCAGGAGAAAACAGACGACAAAGAAGGTCAATATGCTCCTTAAAATAGAGGGACAGCGCAACAGAGGAAGGCACTTTACAAAATGTACTGACACAGTGACTGCAACTGTCTACTCAAACGTAAAAACATTTGTGAAAATTATGCAGGATCAGGCAGAGTTTAGTTCTGTAGCATATAGAATTAGTATGCACACCAACTGGCCTGCAGGGGTCTCACTGCAACAGGGTCTAACTGTATCAAGCAGATTATCATTGAGGACTAAAGGAAACAAACAGACAAAAGATACCTCTACATTGTCTCTAAGAAATCCACTTTAATAAGAAAGAAAAGATAACTTAAAAGTAAACACTACAAACCAAATTTAGTGCTGTCGTGTCTATTTTTACTATTTTCCACCCTATAGGATAAGATAGAGCTATCCCTGCGGTGTCTGAGGTTGTTCCCCTTAATTGAAGCTGCAAGTGTCATCTTTCTCTCTCAAGAAGGCAGATGGGTTTGACCTGCCCACCTTGTGGTTAGCAGTCCCATTCAAAACACATTATGCTACTAAATTCCTTCTTAAAAGTGAAGACTAAGAAATGCACATCACGCTAATTCTAAATGAAAGAAAGGTGGAATAGCTGTGTTAAGCTCAGAAGACTTCAGGGCAAGAAGTATTATCACAGAAAAAGAGGGAAGCTTTTTAATCTCCTGGGTAAGAGATGAGGCCATTGCCTCCTATTTTTACAGGGTCAAGGAAGCTATGGTGCAGTTTTACTCTTTCTTATATGTTTGCTAGGAATTGAGATTGCTTTGATGGCAATATGTGTTATGATTTTTGTAGGTATGTGAGTATTTTCCTAATAACAAATTGGTTAGTTTTTCAAGAAGCAATGATACCTTTGAATGTGTGTTCATGTGTCAACCAAATATAGGAAAGGTTACATAAAAACTGACAGAACTACCAGAAGAAAAGCTTATCAGCTATTTTAGTTGGGAAAAAATTGGCTCTCTTTTAGTCTGTTGGCCAGACATGTATTCCAAATTTCCTGGTACAGACAAGCGATTCCTTCCACAGCTTCATCAGTTTATTGAAACACTTCAATTGATATTCCATCAATTTCAAGAGCTTTTGTTTGGCTAATGTTTGCAGTAAAGCTTGAACATCTTCCTTCATTACCATTGATTCTCATTAATTTGTTATGCCTTGAATTGGTTGATGTCAGCTAGTTCTTTTTGATTTAATGACTGTACAATTAATTTCTTTTATGTTTCCTGCATCATTCATTATTTTTATTCATTATTTATCATCCACAACTCATTATTGCCTATTTTAAGATTCCCAAAACATTCGAGATGTTGCCTATAGAAACTTTCAACATTGCAACTTGTGGAGAAATTTTTCTTCATTTATTTCAAGAAGAAACAAAGTGTGCATTTATTAGGAATTGGTCACTAAAATCCTTATGAATTGACCACAGTTAGGAAGAGTTTATTTCTCACTTCTTAATTATGTTCTATTAACTTTTAAGTCATTCTATTGTAAGGGTGGCTTTTCTTGATTCAGTGAAAGCATTTCTACAGAGTCAAACCATACTTTTTACTGGCAAGTCAAATTTGAACTCACAGACACCCGTTTGGACTGAATAGAACTGGCTCAGGATGTTCGAGTTTGTAAACCTTTATGGAGAAACACTGCTGCATGTTTATCTCAAGGAGAATCTGTTGCTTTTAATCTGACAACCTTTTAGCTCACACTTGAGCAAGTAACCACTACACCACCAGATATTAGGATTTTTGTATCTGCAAACATGAAGGGAATTTGTGAGTTGTATTTGATCCTGGAATTGTCTGTGTCTGATTTAGGTATACGGATAATAATGATTTTAAAGAACTAATTGAAAAATACCTTCTTTGTTTTGGGGAGGTGGGGATTAGGCAAACAATTTAACTTTTGTAGAATTTAGTAGGTAATCCAACTAAATCTTGACCTTTTGTAGAAAGTTTTAAAAACATAACAGGATATTTAGAGAAAGATCAAGGGCTTAAAAAAAAGGAGAAACAAAGCAGGCTCTGAAACAGCTCCTTTTTTTCTCCTATTTTTTAGCCCCTGATCATTATGTATCTTTGTATACTTTGTGCATCAATATGTCTGTACATCTCTATGAAAATATCTAAAAATATATATTTCCTTATTATTATACTTCTATTGTGACACTACTTTAAGTTTTTTAAATCATTCTCTTATTAATAGAGAATTTTTGTTGCATGTAACAGTGCTATTAAACAATTGCCACCGAAATTCATTAGCAAATGTCAGGTCCAATAAAAACAAGATCTCAAGAGGATTCTTTTTCCAGACAGCTTATAATTTCAGAGAGAAAATCATAATGACTCTCTCAACACATAGTTTCTAAAGTGACACTTTTGGGAAGTCCTAACAAATTTTTATTCTCCTACTATTTTTAGCTTTCTCTGATTTATGACTACTATTTTTGAAAGGAGACCTGCTGGACTAGTGGTTCTATGTCAGGCTGTTCATCACAAAGTTGCTATTTCCCAATCTTTTCCCACTTCAAGGGGGAAAGAGGAAGGTTTTGAGTCCCACAAAGAGTTACCGCCACAGACACTCACAGAAGGCAGACCTCCTCTGTCCAAGAGAGTCACTTTGAGTCAGTATTGACGTCACAAAAAAGTTTGGCTCAATTTTTGAAAAAAAAAAAAACTGTTGGAATTCTGGCTTACATAAAATCTGAGGAGAGGTATATGAAAATTCTACTATGTACAATTTCTTTCAGTTTTCTAAGATAAACAAGAAAGTTTTATCTCACTTAAAGAGCTCTGAAAACAATGATTTTGGAAAAGTTACCAACCTTCTTGTTTCTTTTGAGGATGAGCTGGTTTCTGTAGAATCAACTTTTTCCTTACCATCACTGGCCTCTCATTTTGTCATATTGTGGTGGCTTGTTTATTGGCATGGAGCTAGAAACTATGTCAATAATTTTTCAAATACCAAAATATTCCCCCAAAATGTACAGGGTTCAACAGAGTTTAAGGAATAAAAGTGACTATGAAAAACAGAGGCTCTCAATTCCTCATGTTGGGGTGAACTCCACCCAGAAAATAATTTTTGTTGTTACTTCATAACTGTAATTTTGCTGCTGCTATGAATCATAATTTAAACATATGATATGCATATGATATTTTCATTACTACAAAATGAGCATAAATAAAGCATAGTGATTAATCACAAAACCAATATGTAATTATATATTGTGAAATATTTATTTTTAATTACAAATAAATGAAATTTTGTCTAGAAGTATGGGGCAGCATGGGTGGTAGTCTTAATATAACAACAGCAAACTACAATTCTATATTTTGAAACAGTATGTGTAAAGAGCCAATGTCAGTGTGAAGGTTGCTATAACTTCTTTCTCATCAGATCAGAAATTCTCAGGGCAGTCTTTGCAAAAGCACAATGATCAGCTTCCACAAGTCCTTGACCTTATTTTTTTTTGGGGGGGGGGGGAAATCACTGCCCCCTGGTGGTGAGAGTAGAAGGCACAGCGTTGCTCCTGTAGAGTTGCTGCTGGATTTGAACCTCCAACCCAGTGGGCCACAGTCCCACACACAACCACTATGCCACCAGGGCTCAGGTCTGTCTTTGGATTTATATGTGTTTTGGTTTGTTTTTATTTTTGCCCTTGTCTTTGTTTTCCTTTCTCTCTTTGTCTTGTTTTCCCCTTCCCTCCCCTTTCACAAGCCACTAGCATAAGGTGACCAGATCTCCCGCTTTTCTAAACAATTTAACAACATCCCGAGTTGTCTCAAATTAAAATAAATATATTAAAATAGTACTTTTGCGTTCTATGAAAATTTTCGTTGCTTCATATAGATCAAATTTTTAATCAAGAACACCCCCCTGCTCCCCCTGTCAATGATGTCCCACTTAAAACCTGGTCACTTTACAAGTTAGGAGTCACCAAGCCACTACCCTTCACGTAGGGCAACCCCGACTGTCCAATTGGGGGAGCTCCCTTCCACCCTTGTTGGCTCCACATGCGGCTGGGTAAATCACGCTGGTCCTCCCTTGCACCCGCAAGGACTGGGAGATGTCCCCTTCAAATAACAGGGGGAACTCCTGCCCCACTGGTCCTAGCAGTGACTGAGGGAGCTCCTCCCTGCTCTTTGTGGTGTTCCCCGCTGCTGCGCGGATATGTGCTCAAACTCCGCAGCCATATCTCCAACTAGGTCTGCTGGTGAATGGCGAGGCTGAGCATACGCCTCTGGCATCAACCTGGCTAGTCTATGGCGCCAGTTGAGGTGGGGCAGGTGTCTGCAGCACCACAAAAGAGGCAGGAGTCATCAGGTAGAACAGACGATAAAGTGGAAGTCAGCTTCTGTTTCAGAGGACTCTGGGATAGATCGACAGCCTCAACACCCCTACTATCCACCCAAAACTCCCCATTTCCAGTCTCCTCAGAGCGCCTGGTGGGAGCTACGTACCTGGTTAGCATCTAGTCCCTCTTCCCTATATGAGTATGCATCTCCACCGAGCTCTGCTGTTAAGTCCTGACCCTGTTGTTCCGCTACAATGTGATCACTGTGCGTTTTCTTAAGAGAGTGGTCTTATAATGACTGTTCTGAGAGAGACCAGATGATCTCTTTAAAATTTTGCTGTAGCAACAAAGAGAACTTTCCTACAAAAATAGTTTACACATAAGAATGCAGGTGAATAAGAAAATAGGAAACAAATAAGAATACCTGGACTAATGATTTTGGTAGCTATGTCAAATGTTTTTACATCTAAATTTTTATGACTTTTTAAACTAGGTGATGAGTTCATTAAAATCATTGTACTTTTTCTTCTTTTCTCTTTCTTTCTAATTGTCATTCACTTGACACCCACCTGGTACAAAGTTTTCATATTTCTCATATATTTGTATAAAAACTCTATTTTGTTGTCCTTATCTGCAGTCCTGTTACAGAATTTCTTCTACTGATAAATGAATTCTGCTCTTTCCCTATAATTTAATAATGCTATACTGGTTTTTGTAAGACATCTGTTGAGCTACCTCTTAAAGCAAAACACACACACACCTATTTCTCCATAGAATTTATGAGGTTACATATATCCATGGAAACAGATTACAACATCTGTCTCCTCTAGAGTGACTAGTGAACTCAAACCATCACTTTCAGTTGGCAGTCCAGTATGTAACCTACTTCCTATAGGTCTCCTGATTTTTAAAAAGATTGAAAAATTATACATAAATACTTACATTTATATGCTAATTTATACATACTATTTACATTATGAGACAACATGAATATAAAAGTTTGAAAGCTCATCCTGCTAGGATTTTCCACTTTGAATTTATTTTACAAGTACCATGAATTTAAATCTTTGAATATATTTTACAAGTAACATGAATTTAAAGGTATAGAAAAGCTCACCAGTTCAAAATTTTGCTATATTGAATGTGCAAGAATGTAGAGCAAATTTTTTGCTAGGACAATAGCAACCTAATCAGCATATTTAGCATCTTCAATTGTTGGTCCACTAGCAGGTCTATATTTAATCACAGTAGGAATAAGCATAGAGTTTAGATAAATTAAGATATGAAACAGGTGAGTTATTTCAGTCACTGGAAAATATTTGAGTATTACAATTCTTATTTAGAAACAGCATATATCTATTATCCGATTGCTTTCATATAAACTACTAGGAAGAAAAACTTTGATAACTTAAATAATAATAATATTCAGTCTTTGCCTTTCTGACAGAAAATTGCTGATCTGTTATAGATTGGTGTCGAGTGGTTGCAATCAAACTTTCACATGCTCAAGCATATAGACATAGGGAGAAAATATGTCAGAAAAAATAGTGATATTAATTACTCTTTATAGTGTTATTACTTATAGAAATTTCTTTCACATTTAATAACTATGTTAATATTTTTATTTTGGTACTTGCAAATGTCCATTGGAGTTTAGAACTTCTGCATTCATATTTATTTAGAATAGACTAAAACTTTGTAAAACTATAATGGATAAAAACACAAGACTGAGCTGAGCCCCGGAGGCGTAGTTGTTGTGCGCGGGACTGCGACCCACTGGGATGGAGGTTTGATTCCAGCTCCACGGAGTAAAGACTGGGCCCCCTACTCCCACCACCTGAGGGCAGTGATGCCCCCCTCCCAAAAAAAAGACTAGTGTAATATGTGTTAAACATTATATTTCTCATAGGATATGTTGAAGTATTTGTTAGCAGTAGCTATGAAAGTGAGCTTCTTTAGAAATTGTGTATCTTACCATACAATTATTTAAGTTAATGCAAGATTAACTGAAGTAGAGTTAGCTGCAATCTAATCTCAGTGCTTTCCTTAAAATAGAACAAGAACAGGAAATAGACAGATATGCAGAAAGAATAGTAGTAAAGGAAACAGGAAGAGACAAAGAAGGATATTTTGGGGTGAGCAAACAAGTGGGCATGACTTTTGCAATATGTTTCACTTAATGTTTCCTTGAGCTTCCCTTTGAAATATTCCATTTATCTCTTTAATTTCTTCAATTTGCTTTATCTACTCAAAGACTAAGAGCAAGTTCCTGAGTCTTTTCTGGTATCCACTTTGATTTTTTCTTCTTTCCTGACTTTATAATGTCCTTTATCTTTCTTCATGAGTGATATTCTTGATGTCTTCCCACAGTTCATGAGGTCTTTTTCCATTAATATTTAATGCCTCAGATCTGTTCTTGAAGTTTTCTAAATTCAAGTGGGATAGACTCAAGGTCATATTTTGGTTCTCATGGACATGTTTTAGTTTTCTTCAGCTTTAACTTGAATTTATATATGAGCAATTAATTGATAATCTCTTCTACAGTTAGTCTCTCATTTGGTTTAGCTGCTCAAATTGAGCTTGTCTGCTATCCACAGATTAGTCATTGAGATTTCTGTGTATTCCTTCTGAAGAAGCCCATGTGTATTGTAGCTGTTTGTCTTACTGAAAAAGATATTTGCTGCGAGCAGCTTGGTGGTCTTTCAGAAGTTGTATCATATGATCTCCAACTTCAGTTCTATTACTAAGGCCATATTTTCCAACTATTGTTCCCTTCTTTTTGTTTCCAACATTTGCATTCCAAATGCCACTAATTATCAGTATACCTTTTTGCATATTCAACATTATTGAAGGCATTGACAGAATTTTTCAATTTCTTTATCACTAGTTTGCTGGTGGTGCATAAATTTGAATAATTATTGTATTGCTAGGGTTTTCTTGAGGTTATCTACAAAAAAGCATTTTACTTCAAGATTGATATTAAAATATGATTTCTGACAAAGAATGTAATGCCATTAGTCTTAATTTTATTATTTCTGGCAAAGTAAACCATATGAATTTCTGATTCAAAATGACCAATTAATAGTACATGTAAACTCACCAAAGGCTAGAATATTGACCTTTATGATTTTCATATCAATGAACTGAAACTTGTTGCTGTTGGGTGAGCCATACGGCACTGAAAATGCCAATTACTTAGTTTCTAACATCAGAGAAGTACACATGGTAACACAGTAAAACAAACTGACAGACGAATTACAGAAGTAGTAAACAGTCCAGATTGAGTCAGGCTTCCCCTAATTTATGGAAAAGGTACTGATGGATAGGGAGCTGGATGAAAAAGTAGAGGTGAGCAGGGGCACCTACTGGCAAAGGTAAACAAATCTGAACTTCGCTGAGTAAATCTACTCTTGATAGTCCACTGAGAGGTCTTGGGATTGGAAGGTGATGAAACAAGAAGCTAAAACCCCAGACACAAGATTCAGGTCCAACAGAAGACAAAGGGAGAAAGAAGATTCAACTCTTCTCAGTGTCTTTCTTATACAAAAGGTAATACACCCAATAGGTGACATCAGACTGGGACTGACTTAATTGATTGACTGAACCCCACCTGTTGCCCTTACCCTTACCCAGGAGTGTGTAGCTGGTATAATCCCGTCATCGTAATGATCTTTAAATAATAACTGTATATAAGAATCCAACCTCAAAATGAGGGTCAGACATCAAGACACTCAAAATCTTGCACTTTCTGGCCTTTGGATATATATGCTCACAATTTCTGAAAGGGACACATAGCTTCAAAATATACGACACCCCATTCTATTTGTTAAAATGAATATGAAAATTAATTTTTAGTGTTTTCACAGATATTTCACTTTACATGTGAATTATTTATGTTTACTTTATGTTTTTGTTTAAATTATGTTTATGCTTAATTTAATACTAATGCATATGCCTTAATTTTTGCTTAGCAGATGATGAAGCTTTTGTCTTTATTTAAATTTTCTAACAAATTTTAATTTTAAGGGAGTTTTACACATTTTCCACCCATTTCATTGCTGGTTCATTGAAAGAAAAGAACTGAAAGATGTAAAAGGTGAAAGAATTATAAGGCGCAAAAATATACATAAAATAACAAAGAAAAACAAAGAAAGGAAGGAATGAAAAATAATTATAGGAATGATGGATAGATGGAGACGGAGAGTGGAGAGTGCTGAGAAGTGAAGGAAGAGAGAAAGTTCAATCTCCTCTGCATGACCTTTCAAACAAAGGATGTCATGGACATATCAAGGACAGCTCCCTTAAAATTCAGAGAAGAAATTTAGCATCAAGCTTAAGAACAAGAGATGAATGATAGAAACTGATGATCGACTCATTAGGACATGGCAGGATTCCAAGAAGCAATATTACTCTGAGTGTGGTTATCTTTCATGACAATAATAAACATCTGGATGGCTGTACTCTTAGGTGGATATGTACCACAACACACTAATTGCTGTAACGTGATGTCGAACTCCACAATCATCATTAATTTCCAGTATGGTGATAACTGAGATATCATAAATGATTTATGGGTTTCCACAAATGCTGTATGCCTTTTAAAATGCAACAAATTAAACTGTATCTTAGAAGAAGAACTATCTTGGCATTTGGGAGTGATCTGTGGACAGGATAAAGTGAGACTGGAGAGATATTTGAAATGGAAATGTTCCCAAATATTCAGCACACTTTTGGAAAATATTCTAAGATGTCAAATAATAAAGAAAAATGACATTTTATAGCAAAGTTTCATGTACTCATTTTATTGAGTTAGTTTCCTAAACAATGGATATAACAAAAAGGCTTTTAAAGAAAATTTCAGATAATGAAACATATCATATTGACCATATTTTAAAATAACATATTCCTCATTTTATTTCTTCATAGCCTGAATATTATATGTAAGTTGAGAAATTTAAATAGTATCTATTTTATAACTGGCCAAAATGGTAAGAATTAAAATTTTACTACCTTAAAGCTTATTTCAAAGGTATTTTAAGAAGACTTTCACAAATCATTTTCTTAATTTGAAGCAAACCTTGAAGGCTTAGATTTAATTGAAATGTTAAAGTTGAATTTCAGGCTTCAGAGATCAAATCTTCTGAGAAAAGAGAAGCAATTTAGAGACAATTATGTTCTTCAGAGTGTAATATGAATTCATCCTTTTTCTCAAATTAAGAATTTCCAAATTAAGATAGCCCATAGATTAAGGACTAGTAAATAGTACATTGCTGGCATGAATACCTGTGGGTACCTTTAGAGAGCCATAAGTTAATCAATTCTCTACCACATGCTGGCTCTCTAATGAAGAATGATGCTTTGACTAAATTTGAAAGGATTCAGAGTTCTGACCCATTTAATTGATTCTCCATATAGATATGCTTCTGAGACACAACTATGATGATGTGGGAAAAGCCATGGATTTGAAATAAAAAAAAAAGATGGCATGAAAATCCTGGTTCTACTACATTCCTGAGAGTTCGATTGTAAAATTAGTTTTGACTATCTGATATTCATTATCTGCAATTATGCTAAGGTGTTACTTCTTTTTTCCTTACTGGATTCATGTTCAGCGCCAATTAGAAAGATTAGTTTTTATTTTATTTTTTCATAGGTTGATCATTATTACCAAAGTTGAGAATTTCCCCTTACGGACATAAGTAATGTGTGTATATATATATATACATATACATATATATATATATATTTCCCTGATAGATATATATATACACAATGACTGTAGGTGAATCCCATTATAAACTTTTAGAACTGATATATGTGCTAGTAATATAAGAGGTACCTGGAAAAAAATGATAAAAGTTCTGCTGGGCAAACCATTTATACTTGCTAGGTGAGCATGAAGCAACCCCCTCCGAGTTAATGCACTCAGTGGCATCACCTGGGAAAATTTTTTCTGAGCACAGTGATTCTTTTTTTTTTTTTTTTTGTAGAAGCATTTTCTTTCAAACCTTATTTTGTAATGGATTATTTAAGAGAACAGAATGAAGCTCTGACAGTTTGTTTCCTGCTCTGGGAAAATGCCACATAAACTATTGGGATGTTCAACACAGATTACAAGGACAGTGCTATAGGAAAGACAAGTGTATGTGTGGTTTTCTTGTTTCAAAAAAGGTAAAATATACTGATGACAAAACTCATTCTGAAAGTCTGTCAAAGTTCCTAAATGAAAGAAAACATCAACAAAATTCATGCACTTGTGTTCAAAGACTGAACATGGACAACTGAAAAAATGGCATATCTTGGGGCTGTTCCAGCAAATTATAATAGAAGACTTGGCAATGAGAAGGTTAGCTATGAAATTTCTCTCTTGGGTTCTGATTTATCAGGGAAAAGAGAGTTGAGTGGGTACATACTGAGCCAGACTCTTTCCCAAGGTCATTACTGGTGACAAGACATGGTGTTATTCTTATGTTCCTGAAAGTAAACATTAATCAAGCCAGTGAAAGACACCATCATCACCTTGCCCAATAAAAGTTTGTCAATCTGAGAGGGTATGCATTTGAAATCCATTCCACCAGGTAAGACTGCTAAGCATGCTTTCTATTTGGAGATTCTGAAAATATTGCATAGCAGGGAGTACCGAAAAAGGCCTTAATTGTGGCAAATGGGGGACTGGTTTTGTCACCATGACAATGCACCTGTTCATGTAGCCATCTCAGT
>PVJH01025890.1:0-30987 GCA_004026705.1 Nesogale talazaci | reverse complement strand
ATGGGAGGTCTGGTCGGGATTAAGCAAGGACAATGAATATGAGAAAACAATGAAATGCCAATGAAGGTGGAACATGATGGTGGGACGGGAGGGAGATGGAAGGAAATAGAGGAAAGAGATAGAAGGCAAAGGGCACTTACAGAGGTCTAAACATAGGTATGTCCATTCATAGATACAACTATCTATTATAAGATGGGAATAAATTTAAGAACATATCTATAGGTCAAATATTAGGGTAGCAGGTGGACCTTGGGCCCTCACCCTGCTGCTCCCTAAACGCAAGAACACTTTGTTCTATGAATCTGGCATTCCTCGAGGCTCAATGGCCCAACACGATCACTGAAGTAAAATGGGTGCACAAACAAATGTGGTGAATAAAGCTGAAGGTGCCCAGCCATCAAAGGATATATCAAGTGTCTTGAAAACCTGAAGATAAATATTAGACCGTTTACTTGAGAAGAGACCACAGCCACACAGAAGAAGCACAACAGCCAGCATGGTCAGATGGTGGTGAAAGTGGTAAAAGGTCTAGAGAATAGATATCAAATGGGGCGGAAAAACAAAACAAAACAAAACAAACATATATCACTGTGTACACACATCCCCAATGTATCAATTGAGGACACGTAGGAGCATGAGCAAGGGTGGTGAAGAAAGCAGAAGGACCCAGCTATCAAAAGTTAGAGCATCCGGGGTCTTAAAGGCTTAAGTGTAAACAAGCAGCCATCTAGCTCAGGAGCAACAAAACCCACCATAAAAGAAGCTCACTTGCCTGTGCGATCATGAGGTGCTGAAACAATCAGGTATCAAAGAACGAAAACCAAAATCAATGGACCAATTGACTCCCGATATCGCTGATGACAAATGGATACAGAGGCAAAAAGAGTACAAGAAATGATGGTGCCCAGCTAACAAATGATTGAATGCCTGGAATCTCAAAGACTTGAAGATAATTGAGTAGCCATTCAGCGCAGAAACAGCAAAGCCCACATGGAAGAAGCACACCAGCATGCGTGACCAAGAGGGGCCAAAGGGAGCAGATATCGAACACCAAAGAACAAGAATCACATCATTACAAAGGAGGAGGAGAGCAGGCTGGGGACCTAAGGCCCACTGGTGGGTAATTGGTCACCCCTTTACAGGGGAGTCACGGGGAGGAGACAGACCAGTCGGGGGGCAGCTGGGCAGTGATATGCGTACAAGTTTCCTCTACTTCCTGAAGCCTTCCTTCCCACCCCCCCAACCATCATGGTCCCAACTCTACCTTGCAAATCCAGATGGACTGGAGAAGTCACTCTAGCATAGAGGGGAGCTGGAAATATGGGGAAACCAGGATGGATGGGCCCCTTCGGGCCAATGATTAGATTGGAGATACTGGAAGGGTGGACAGAAGGGCAGGTAGAGAGAAGGAACCAACAGTAAGGATATATATACAAGCTCCTATTTGAAGGATGGGCATCAAAGGAGTGGGTTGGGGGAGAGGTCAGGCAGTGTTTGATATGACAGAACAATAACAATGTATAAAGTATTGAGGGTTGGTGGGGAGGAGAGACCAGGGTAAGCAGGGAAGGAATGGAAAAGTCGATACTAGGGGCTTAAGGGAAAAGGTGGACGATTGGAAAACAATAATAGAAGTGGACATGTGAGGGTGCTTGACGAGTATGCTTATTTATATATTGTGAAAAATGATGTATGAGCTCCCAATAAAATGATTAAAAATTAAAAAAACAGTGCCCTCCATATGGCATTTTTTTTCTTGACTTATTTATACTAAAATGTACATACATTCATTTATTTGCACTTTCTTCTTTCCCAAGTACAAGGTTGCCAAAGTTCCACTGAATTAACCATGGGCTTTAAGAAGAAAGAGAATTTTTCTTCAACTCAAATCACAAATGCATTGTCATCAAGTCTCTTCCAGTTGCGAGCCACCCTTTGGACAGAGCAGGACAGCTGCATAAGGTTTCTGAGGCTGAACATCTTTACGGAAGCAGACTGCCTGATCTTTCCACTGGCAGTTTCAAACCGCTGACCTTCCGTTAGCGGCCCAGGCTTAACTATGACACCAGGACTCCTCTTCAACACTTTCCAGTTACTGTAGTCCTTTTAACAAGTGGCCCTAATCATCGTGTGTCACACAATAGATTAATGAAAGGGCATCTACTTTTGTTATTATTTAAATAAAAACATTGCTAGAGCACATCTATAGGACTGACTTTTTGGAACAGAAGTAGTCTCAAGACCTCTTCCCTGACACATACAGACATACTCTCAGTTCCTCAAAAATGACAACTCTAAAATCATTTATTTGGCATTTGCTTCCTCTGAATAACTTTCTACCTCTTGATTTCTACTTCCTGGCTTTTCCAATTCCAGTTCAATTGACTTGCTAAAATTGAAGCTGAGAATGTATCTCCGATATGCATTCATACATGCCAGTCCCTTATGTTCAGTTCCTAGAGAGAATCCCATTCCAATATAAATTATCATTTTGGCTAGATCAGTATCAACATTCATTTCTTTTTTTTTTCAACATTCATTTCAGTACTTGCATTATAACCATGCAAATACTTCTGACAAGAGGGACATGTACTGCATCATCACTTGTTCCTTTCCTGTACTGCTTTTGAATTTGCCTTCATAACTTTTGATCACTAATTGACTTATCCCCAGATTCTCCCAGAGCTATGTAAATCTGAACCCGATAACCTCAAACACACAAGAGAGCCTATTAAACCCGTGTTCTAGAATCACTCCCCCAGAGTTTCCTGGATTTTCGCAAACTAGATCAGTCAGATCAAGAGGAGATCATCAGAACTTTCTGCAACGACAGGCATGTTCTGTACCGACTCTTCCCAAAGTGTGCCTACTCACCCTAAGCGGCCAGTAAACTTTTAAAATAAGCTTGGTATGCTGGAGAAATTATTTAACCAGTGCTAGAACTATGGCACAGCTACAATTTTGGTATTTCCTTTCTCTTCAATTTAATCCCTGTTTTCTGAGCCTTTTATTCTTGTTTTAGTAGAACAGGGTCTATTAGAGGCTAAATTATTTTGTGTGATCATCTAAAAATGTCTTTCGCTTACTTTCGCACTCCATAGATAACTTGGGTACAGAATTATACGGGAAAGCATTTTCCCCTCAGGTACATTTAGCTTTCACTCGTCACTGAAATATTGGATATGCTAATCTTTGTCCTCATGTCAATCTTTCAATCTCTGGAGGCAAACAAAGTGTTTATCCAAGAGATTTCTGAAATTTCACAATAACATATCACACGGGGGCCAATTTTAAGCTATGATGATGGATGCCCAGTGGGCCTTTTAATGTGGAAAGGCGCGTTCTACAGCTCCAAGGAGCCCTGGTAATGTAGTGCGTTATGAGTTGGGATGCTAACCAACAGGTCTGCAGTTTGAAAAGACCACTTGCTTTTAGAGCAGTGCATCACATTAGAGAAGAAACTTGCATCAGTCCTTCTCGGTTTAGCCTCACCTTCCAGATGGGTCCGGTGTTACAGTAACAAACACTTTCAAGGTTCTGTCATCTCAATTTGGCTGCTTTCTGCCTTTCCTGCTGGCATCTTAGGATCCATTTATCTCTACCCAACTTCCAGTATAAATCTGTGACACTGCTAGCTCCTCTTCTGTTCACTTTGTCATTTGGGATGTATGTTTTTTTGTTTTTTTTTTAGTGTCTTTTTTATCTATTTGGTGGGAGTAGAGGCAGATGCATGTGTTCAGTCTACTGTTTTTAATGAAAACATCAAAGCTGTAGCCACATCCTAATCTCGGCCAATCTAAGCTCTTCCACGCCAGTCAATCTAAACCCCTGAGACGTTTGGATAAAAGGCTGCTTGTGACTCGATCTCAAATTACAAATGAAACTTGTACGGAAACTCTTGTAAATTTTGCATGCAACTAAGGTGAATAAAAACACTGAGCGGTGCCGTGAATGAACTAATTACATAATACTGAGTAAAGCAATTACTGCAAAACTCTATCTAAAATAACTCCTCCCCTTATTTATACTCTCAGATGTGTCATAGAAACTTTCTCTGTAATTTGCATCCTTCTGTAAGGTATTTTTTAGCAGTTACTTTTTTGCTAAAGTACCCAGAAGGAAAAGATGCATCATCTGATTCTGTAACCCAGCAAGTTTTCGATTATCTTTCACCTCATGCTTTCCATTAAACCTTTAATGCTATGTCATAAAAACACATATGCATTTGTAGATGTAGTAGCTCTCATCACAAGTGACTATAAATAACCATACAAACATACAACAGGCAATGATTTGTAAGCTTCGTAAGATGTGAGAACAGGTTTCTATTCCCAAGAGTTAAAATCTCGGAAACCCACACGGACAGTTCAACCCTGCTCAATAGGGCCACAATGAGTCAGAATGGACTTGATGGCAGTGAGTTTGGTCTAGTTGTGAAAGACATGTGTCCCGTTCTCTATCTGCTGCCAAGCCCACTTCATTTCACAAAGTTATCTACTTTTAGGGCACAGGAAAGAAACATTGAGTTTTCCCTCAAATAAATAGAGAACTAAAATGACTGTCTAAACATAAAACAATCTTGCATTGGATTTTTAAACAAAGAAAGGCAAAGCCAGGTCTCTCAAAATTGTCTATATAAAATCCCGAGGACACCTACAAACAACATGAAACCACAGAGTACATGTAATTACATCCTCCTTTGCTAATACTTTACAGAAAAATGTCTCTAAAGGCAGTAGTAGTTGGATCCTTGTATATATTCTTATCGTGAAAATAAGTTTAAGTTAGTTGGGATGGTTTTGTTTTCAAGTTCTAGAATTTAATCTGGAACACACAGAACATGAAGTTTTGTTGCTCCTTTCCTGGAAAGATAGGTATGTTTCCTTGGTATAGAGCGGCGTTGTCTCCTTATTGAAGAGTATTTCATTTTTAGTTGTTGATTTTTGGGTTTTTGAGAATTTCATTTTAATAGATACAAATTTTTAAGATTGGAGAATTTTAATATATTTCTTTTTAAAAATATTCTCCAAAAAAAAAATATTCTCCAGCATTTCCATGTGATGGAAAGCTTCTAAAAACATTCTGCACACTGCTTTGTTTAAAAACAAAAGAAAAGGGGATCGGGTGGGGAAGGAACGCTGGCAGGATCCCAGGCGAGGCTCCTGTGCCTGTTCCCGCTCTGGCCCCTAGCACCCAGCTGGCCAGGCCCAGCTATGATCAAGACTATCCTCATCTTCAACAACCAGGGGAAGCTGCAGCTCTCCAAGTTCTACCAGCCGTGCAGTGAAGACACACAGCAACCAATTATCAGGGAGACAGACCATTTAGTGTCAAAGAAAGATGAAAATGTATTCCTAGAAGGAAGATTGTTAATAGGAGGATCTGACAACAAACTGATATATAGACATTATATCTTGTCTTCTGTGTGGAGTCTTCAGAAAGTGAACTTGGCATTTTAGATCTAATTCAAGTATTTGTAGAAACATTAGACAAGTGTTTTGAAAATGTCTGTGAACTGGATTTAATTTTCCACGTAGATAAGGTTCACAATTTTCTTGGAGAAATGGTGATGGGGGAATGGTATTAGAGACCAACATGAAGGAGACTGCTACACAAATTGATGCACAAAATAACCTGGAGAAGTGTGAGGCTGGCTCAGCAGGCGCTCCAGCCCGCGCTGTATCAGCTATAAAGAACAAGCATCTACCTGCGAGCCCAAGAACTATTCACATTGGTGACATCAGTATAAAAGGGCCAAACCTGCCCTCTTTTAAATAAAACAATTAAAAGGCTACTCCCAGGTAAAATTCTGGGGGGAAAGTCATCCAAGTTTACCATGCAGGTGTGTACCAAAAATAAAGGAGTCTTAACTTTTGCTCTTGGATTTTTAAGTCAAGGTGCTGCATAGAAGTTGGACAAAATCAGTAGGTGAAATTCAACGTTGCCTTTCTTGCTCCTTGATTTTAAAGAAATTGAATACTTTTTGTTTTTGTTGTTTTCCCTTTTCTAAACTGCATTCCTATGCCCAGTTAAAGGCATGCCTCTATGTATTGGCTATTACAGTATTTTGAAAAGTGTTTGAGATACCTCCCTAATTAAAAATGTACAACTCAAAATGTTGGTGTTTTGTATGGACCACAAGAACTGCATTCCGTAACTCCTTTTGTTATTCGTCATCATTGTTATTTAAAGAACCGAGTATGTATTACATGAAAACATGATCTTTTCTCTTAGTTTAAATAAACTCCAAGGTAACTGGACTATAAGGCACCCTTCTGTTTGCCTGACATCTACTTTAGCAATAATTTTTTATGCCCTTCTGATTCAACAAAGTAAATACAATATATTTTATCACTGTTAAAAATTAATTTTATTCTATTTGTGAGCCCTAGGACAAATATTTATTTTACTTTTAATTTTTCTTTTTATAAATCATCTTTTTGGGGACTCTTACAGCTCTTATAGCAATCCATACAATGAATTTCTGTGGTAGTGTTCTCTTAACCCAAGATTAAAGACTAACAGCTTCACAATAATAAAGAACTAATTGAATTATTTTATAATAAAGAGAAACAAAATTAGCAAACTCTTGTCAAACATTTTTTTCATTTAGTGCATCAATACTTATGATAAAGAAATTAAAGCAGCTAATTGCTAGGCAGAGCTTTTAAATATATTTATATTTGAGAAGATAACATCAAATAATGTCAAGGTTAAGCAATTATCAAAATCATAGCAATTATTTTTCTTATCCTTTTTTTCCATCTTTGCACATGTCCATGTTTTAGGTTTTTCACTTGAATGTTGGTATCAAGAGTTAAAGGACAGATACAGTCTTTTCCTTTCTGTGTCTTAAGAAATGGCCTCGGGCTCAGCCCCGGTGGCGTAGTGGTTGTGCGCGGGACTGCGACCCACTGGGATGGAGGTTCAATTCCGGCTCCCAAGAGCAAAGGCTGGACCTACTACTCCCACCACCTGAGGGCAGTGATGCCTAAAAAATAAAAAATTAAATTAAAAAAAAAAAAAAAAAGAAATGGCCTCTACTTCCTGACAAGATCACTAAAGACAAAGCAGGTGCATAAGCAAATGTGGTGAAGAAAGCTGCTTGTGTCCAACTATCAAAAGGTATAGTGTCTGGGGTCTTAAAAGCTTGAAGATAAACAAGCGGTCATCTAGCTAAGGTACAATAAAGCACACTTGGAAGAAGCACATCAGCCTGTGTGATCACAAAGTGTAGATAGAATCCAGTATCAGACATCAAAGAACAAAATACCATATCATTGTGAATGAGGGGGAGTGCGGAATGGAGACCTGAAGTCCATCTGTAGACAATTGGACGTCTCCTGAGAGAAGGGATGAGGGGAGGAGACAAACCAGTCAGGGTGCAGTACAGCACCGATGAAACAATAACTTGCCTCTAGTTCTTTAATGCTTCCCGCCCCCACCCCCCACTATCATGATCTCAATGTTACCTTACAAAGCTGGCTAGATCAGAGGACGTACACTGGTACGGCTAAGAGCTGGAAATACAGGGAATCCAGGACAGATAAACATCTCAGGGTCGATAATAAAGAGTAGTGATACCAGGAGGGGAAGGGGAATGTGTGGGAAAAGAGGGAACTAATCACAATGATAAACATATAACCTCCTCCCTGGGGGACAGACAACAGTGGGTGATGTAGAACATCGAACAGTGTAAGACATGAAGAAATAATAATAACCGATAAATTATCAAGGGATCATGAGGGAGGAAGGGTGGGGGAGGGAGAGGGAAAATGACAAGCTGATATCCAGGGCTCAGGTGGAAAGCAAATGTTTTGAGAATGATAGAAACAAATGTACAAGTGTGCTTGACACAATGGATGCATGTACAGGTTGTGTTAAAAGTGGTAGGAGTCCCACCCCAAAAGGATTAAAAAAGGATTGCTCCCTCCATCTGCCAGTTTTAAGGATAGTCCTACGCAAGAAACCCCTTATATCAGCACTGATTCCCAGACAACAAAAAACAAGTGTTGGGTTTACCATAATGATAAACACTTTGTCCTGAACTGGCTCAGGAAAGTGGGTGAAGAAAAATGTGTCCTGTGCCACAAAAATTTTACAACTGTCTAAGATGATGTGACTCTACGACACTACAGTCCATGTACCTTTATTCACACCCAGGACCCAACATAGAAAGCCCGCAAGTGAGCTAACTACCACTGTTCAAATTAATGCTAGAATAGTGGTTCTCAACCTTCCTAATGCCGGGACTCTTTAACACGGTTCCTCGGGTTGTGGTGAGCCCCAACCATAAAATTATTTTTGTCTCTACTGCATAACTGTAATTTTGCTACTGGCATGAATTGGGCAACCCCCAAAGGGGTCACGACCCACGGTTGAGAACTGCTATACTACAGTAATCTTATTCAGCCAGTGAGAAAACTGCACAGTGAAATCTTTTATTGTTACACATAAAGAAAGAGGGATTGGTCCTGTTGATACAAGATATACTGTCAGCCCTGAAAAAAACCAAAAAGATAAATTAAAGATTGCTGAGTGACAATCCCTGAAGGAGGTAGCATTCTATCTTTTCTCCCATTTACTTTTCTTATTTTTAAAAATGTATTATTAATTTGGATTTAATACATATATCATTCCATAGCACATTGAGTAGAATTGTACAATTGCTATTTTACTTTCTAGACAGTCTTTTTCTACATGAACTCCTTGACATTTCCCTTTTAACAGTTCCCCCCAACTATTACCCTCCTCGCCCCAGGCCCCTTATTCTACTTAATAGAAGAGGTCTCAAAGTTCACCAATCCTGGGTTGCATAAACCAAAAACATGGAAAAACATATAACACAACTTCAAGAGGCTGACCTCCAATGACATAGCACCTCTGAGATACACCCTAATATGAACAAACAAAACAACAGAAACTGAAAATCTTGGAAACCAGGTGAGGTCCAGCTTGCATCATAGTGCGGAGGAAGTAGCATTCTGAGTGCTCTATTCCCAAGAGGCAAGGCTATCAGCTTGGACATTCTGCTGGACACTTAAGACGTACGGTATCAACAATTCTATTTACCAAGAGAGTAACATGATAAACATACAGAGAAGAGGGAATATTCTTCGTATGCTGCAACTTGGCTTACAGTGATCCATGAAATATTCAGAGACATGCATCTACTATAATCCCAAACCAATTCCTGGGATAGTACACTCAATAACAAGTACCTACATTATTATCACGTGATTGGTTGCTAGAAGCTTAAAAGAGGAACAAACATAATGAAAATCAAATTTGATAACTAGAGGGGACTGACTACCCTAGATTCTGTGAAGGTATCTCATAGAATAGTGAAAACTAAAAAAGAAATTTCAAAAAAAAATTTCACCTTTGCAGATTGTAAGAGACAAAGGATTATGAAGATTATGAGAAGTACATGAAAGCAGCTGTTCCTGTAAGCTATTCAAGGCCAGGGAATTGATTCCAGATCACTGTGTCCAATTAGGTGGGGCAGAACTGCCCTTTTGGGTCTCCAAAGTTTCCAATTTTAAAGGGAAGGAAGAAAGTCTCATCTCTCTCCCTAGGAGGCACTTGTGAAGTCGAACTGCCAGCCTTACGGTGAGCAGCCCAACCCCTCCCCGCCCCCGCCCCCTCCCCCGCCCCCCCACGTTTATCATTGCTCTTCGTAGGTGCTGTCACGTGGCTTCTAGGTTTAAGAGAAGGAAACGCTGCTGCCACCTGCACTGTCCTCCGAATGGCTATGCTTGAACCGGTGTTTGCAGCCTCTATGTCCATCCATTTCCTTGAGGGTCTTCCTCCTTTCATGCTGCTCTCTGACTTTCTATCAAGCGTGAAGTCCTTTTCCAGACACTGGTCTCTCAGATATCATGTCCAAAGTACGTGAGACAAAATCTTGTCATTCTAAGGAGTTTTATGGCTCTAATTATTTCTCATGATAATTAGTTACATTACAGAGCTATATTATAATGTCTACTATTATAGTACAATGATAAGTACATTTAATTATATTTCAAAAACAAACAAACCCCAAGCTCATTTTTGTTGAGTGGATTTCAACTCATCATGACCCTACCAAGCCGAACTCACCACCACTGGGCTGATTCCGACTCAAGGTAGAATTGTCCCTGTGGGTTTATGAAACTAACTTTTTAAGAAAAATCATCTTATCTGGGACCCTTACAGCTCTTATCACAATCTCAACATCCATCCACTGTATCAAGCACTTTTGTACATATGCTGCCATCATCATTTTCAAAACATTTTCTTTCTACTTGAATCCCTAATAATCGCTCATTTCCCCCTCCCTCATGAACCCTTGATAATTTTATATATTTTTTTACGTCTTATACCAACAGTTGTCTCCTTTCACCCACGTTTCTGCTGCCCGCCCCCTAGGAAGGAGTTATAGATGGATCATTGAAATTGGATCCCCTTTCTCCCCCCACCTTCCCCTTCCCCTCCTGGTATCGCTACTCTCATTATTGGTCCTCAGGGATTTATCTGTCCTGAATTCCCTGTGTTTCCAGCTCTGATCTGTACATGCTCTAGTCTCACTGGATCTGTAAGGTATAATTGGGATCATGATAGTGTGGAGGGGCTGGGGGAGGTAGTATAAAAGAATTAGAGGAAAAATTGTTTCATCGGTGCCATACGGCACTCTGACTGGTTTGTCTCCTTCCTGCGATCCTTTCTGTAAGGGGATGTACAGTTGTCTACAGATGGGCTTTGGGTCTCCACTCCATCCTCCCCCTCATTCACACTGATATAATTTTTGTTCTGGGTCTTTTGATGTCTGAGACCTGATCCCATCGACACCTCATGCTTGTGTGCGTCTTCCATGTGGACTTGGTTGCTTCTCAGCTAGATGGCCGCTTGTTTATCTTCAAACCTCTAAGACTCTAGATGCTGTATCTTTTGATAATTGGGCACCAGAAGCTTTGTTTACCACATTTGCTTATGCATCCATTTTGTCTTCAGTGATTTATGCCACGAAGGTGAGCATCATGGGATAACGATTATTAGAACAAAGTGTTCTTGCATTGAGGTAGCATTTGAGTAGAGGCCCCACATCCATCTGCTACCTTAATACTTAACATATGAATACATGTGCATATATCTAGTTCCCTATCCTTAGAGACTGAAACTCTTTATGACAGTACAAAGCTTCATCTTTTTCATGCATAGTGACCCTACATATAATTGAATCACCATAGCCTTATACATGTTTTTTAAAAATCACATGTATCTCAGTTTGATGTAAGTGAAGCCCTTGTCATTTATATACTACACATTTGTATCTGTATTTATCTTTTTAATTAAGGGAATATAAAAGTTATCCAGTCTGTGTTCAGAAACTAATAGTGTTAGCCCCCAAACCACAAACTGTAAATAATCTTTTTTTTTAGTATGCAACCTCCCAAAAGTATCTAAAAAGTGTAATAAGCCATACAAAGCATTTGACAATAAATATTCACTTGAAAGTGAGTAACAAGAGCTTTTTTTTTTTTTTTTCTGGTTTTTGGGGCATCACTGCCCTCTGGTGGTGGGAGTAGGAGGCCCAACCTTGCAGCTGGAATTGAACCTCCATCCCAGTGGGCTGCAGTCCGGCGCACAACCACTACGCCACCGGGGCTCAGCCAACAAGAGCTTTTGAGACAGTTTTCATAATTTTGCGTACTGATAGGTGATCTTCTGTTTCCACAGCCCCGCATGTGAATGTCCCAGGGTTATGCACTGAGCTGGGAGTGATATTGTAACATGGGAGTGACATTGTCAGCTGCCCCTTCTCTTGACATGACTGCAGATACTGCCTGTAGTCTATCACTCTTTCAATTAAGTGTGATCACTTTCTTTTAAAATTCAACCTCCTAATGTAAAGACAGGAAGGAGAGTGTGGATTTATGCCCATGCGTGCTCTTACACATATAGAATCAAAAACTTAAGAGCCAACAGGTTCGATGATCATCAGGTCAAGTCCAAGCCCTGATTTTACAGAGGGTGAAACCTGAGAAGTTATTAAGAGATATACACTTAAGGGGCAAGACTGTAACTAAATCCACAATCTTTTAGATTAATCATCTTTATCTTTTCTATATTGAACCACATCTTGATTTAGGAAAATCTTGGAGGTGGACAGCAGATTGAAGATTACTGGGCTTTTATACAATAAAATTAGTTTGGTTGAATAAGTTATTCTGATTATTTCATCAATATTTCTTCGACCTCAAATTCAAATTCCTAGGACACATAAATGAAAAAGAAAAGAGGACTAATGAGCAGTAAGTTCAAATTATTTGTGAAACCTTTCACTGTCTTGTACTTGGGGGAAAGGTCGCTGTTTAGTATTATAAATCACTTTGCTTCTCTTTGTTTCTAATCTCTCTCCAGAGTTGAAACTCAGACCTACACCAAGCAGTAACTAAAGTGTGCACTGTGACCGAGAAGATTATGAGAGACAAACTAGAGTTTTCAAGAATTAGCTGTAATTTGAACCCAGTGACAATATCTTTAATTTCACTCATAATTTCTTTTCCCAAATAAATGCCAAAGAACCAGTGTGCAAACAATTGTTTATCGATACATAAAAAATTAATTCTATCAGTAAAGAGTTTTTTTTGGGGGGGAGCATCACTGCCTTGTGGTGGGAGTGGGAGGCTCAGCCTTGCTCCTGGAGAGCTGCTGCTGGATTTGAACCGCCAAGCCAGTGGGCCGCAGTCCTGCACTCAACCACTACGCCACCAGGGCTCAGCCTCAATAAAATTTTTAAAGAAATTATTTAAAGGTCCTTTTTAATTGTCAAATAAGCATGAATAGAGGCCACTGTGAAGCATCCAATTGTCTCATGTGTTGTGCTGTGGTGGCTTATGTGTTTGCTGTAAGGCTAGCAGCTATGTCACTGGTATTTTTCAATATCAGTAGGATTACCAAATGTCAACAGATTTCAACAGACTGTCCAGAGTATGAACTGACTAAAAAGAAAGAATAGGCTGTCAGCGTCACAGGAATCAGTCACTGAAAACTTCGCGAATAGCAGCAGCACATTGTCAGAGATGGTCCCAGAAGATGAGCCCTTTGGGTCAGAAGACACTCAAAATCTGACTGAGGAAGAGCCGTCTCCTCAAAGCAGAACCAAGCCTACAGACCAAGAGAGAAGCCCTCAGGAAAAAAGACTTTGGGGCCTTCGTTTGCTGGTGGGGAGTGACTCAAAATGAGAAAGAACAGCTCTTAATCATAGCTCAGGCAAATGGAAGAAATAAAGAAAGTCAAAGAAAGGAGTAGAAAGTTTGAAAGGGAGCTCGAGAAAAAAAAGTAAAATACTATAATGAAATATGACAAGTCCTAGAGTTGAAAACTAAAAAGGAAGAACATATTCAACATATCTTAATCTGAAGAACAAAAGGAATAACTCAAGCCTCAAGTTTTGGGGATAGTCTAGGGAGGGCTTGTTCTCCCAAGAATGTGTCCATGTCCTCCATCAAGCCTCAAGTTTCAATAATGAAAAATTCTATGGGCAAAACACTGCACAATGGAGCAAACGGTTAAAGATGGAAAGAAGGCACAATCACCACACCAGAAAGAATGAGTCGACAATCAACCATTCAAGAGGCGGCATATGATCAAGAACCAATGTACTAGAGGAGGACATCCGAGCTGCACTGACGGCGTCTGCTGCAACCAAGGCTCTGGGAGTGGATGGGATCCCAGCTCACATGCTTGAACCCGGTGATGAAGGGCACTCACTCGTCTGTGTCTTGAATTTGGAAGAAAGCTATTTGGCCAACTGATCAAAAGAGCATTTGTACCCATTCTAAAGGAAGGGAATGCAACAGAATTTAATTACAGAACAATATCACTGTTATCACATTCAAGTAAAATATTGCTGAAGATCACCCAACAACCATGTCCATTTAACATCATGATAAATGGAGAAAAGAAGGAAGTTGTCAAGGGTTTTGTCTAGCTTGGATCCATAGTCAATGCTCATGGACGCAGCAGTGAAGACATCAAATGACACACTGCATTGGGTTAATCTGCTGCACAATACATCTTTTTGTTTGTTTGTTTTGTTTTGTTTTGGGGCATCACTGCCCTCAGGTGGGAGTAGGAGGCCCAGCTCCACTGCTGGAATTGAACCTCCATCCCAGTGGGCCACAGTCCCTTGCACAACCACTACGCCACCGGGGCTCAGCCTGCACAATACATCTTTAAAGTGTTGAAAAGGACATTATTTTGCAGACTAAAGTGTACCTGACCTAAATGTGGTTTTTCAATTCCTTCCTATGTATGTGAAAGTGGGAATAAAGTACTGTGGAAAATCCCTGCTACACCCCAAGAAAAGAAAAAAAGGGGAAAAGGGACGCATCTGTCTTGTTAGAAGTGCAGCCTGGCGGCTTCTCATACTTCGTCTCATTCTCATGTACGTATTATCATCCACAGAGACTTGCCCCGGGGAAAGGACATCATGTCTAGCAAAGTGTAGGGGATACAAACAGAAGACCTTGAAAGGCTGAATCGACAGCATGGCTTCAGCAATGGGCTCAACCAGAGCAATGATCGTGAAGATGGAGCAGGAGCAGGTGGTGTTTGCTCTGCTGTGTACAGGGTCACTGTGAATCGAAATGGGCTCCGCAGCACCTAACAAGCACTATCAAGTATTATGTTTGGGGATTATTTTGAAAGCATTCAAGATCATCCAAAAAGTAAAGAAAAGGAATGGAGTATTAGTACCTGAAGAGAATTAAATAAGACCTTAAAATAATAGAGTAGAATGATGCCCCCAAAAGATAGAATTATCTTTATAATAAAACAGAACTGATCACCCTCCAAAGCAAAACAAGACCAGAAAAGCTCCAGAACAAAGCACCCAAACTAAGTTCTTATCAGAAAACTCTTTATTTCAGGCACCAAAAAAAAATGTAGTTTCTAAACTTCATTATACTGTAAATATATTTGACCTCATAGTCTTTTGGATACTTAATAAAAACAATAACAACATACCACGTCTCATTCCATTACAAATTTATGTAAGGTTTTATCATCTTGCTATTGGTGTGTAGAGAGAGTTTATCAGAAAGACGTCTAGATCAAGTGCCTTAGTATTTGCCTTGGACATTTTTTCCAAAATAATTTATTCTATTTGGGTTCTTTGTAGAAAACGCATTCCTGAACTGAACCAAATGGTTTCTGACTCAGAAGCTATGTTGTTGTTGTGTCCTATATCGAGTGGCTTCTGACAGGTAGCAGCCCCATGAACACATTGAATTAGGTAAGAGTCAGAGATTAAAAGAGGCAAAACCTAAAATGAAAAAGGCTGTAAGACAACTATCAGAGAAGTCTGACAGGCACCGAGAGTGGCAGATGCAATGGCACTTGGAAGCCTGGAGAAATAGAACAGAGTTGATGACCAGAACATACAAAGACATTTGCTTGAGTCCAAAGGAGAGAACCCCAATCAAACAGACACCTTCTAGTTCATTCAGATTGCTGGTGTCCATATAGCACACAGTAGGGCTGCTGCGCTCTGTTTATGATGGAGCAGCGGTGGACTCAAACTGCAGACCTTCCTACTTGACGCTGGAACCTTACTGTGCCGCTAGGGCTCTTCAAAGGAAGAGAAAAAGTTCCCCCAAAGCATAGGAAATTAAAAACAGCATGTTTTTGGAATCAAATATTGTAAGTAATAAAGGGGAATTCTTTAACCACCGTGTCATTCATCAAAACCAAGTCCTTCATAAAAAAGGTTTAAGAACTAGTGTATCTTCTAAACGTCTTTGAGCTAGGCTCAGGACGGAAATTCCTCTGGAACTAATCTGAGAAGCAGCAAACCTCCAATGCCAATGGGAATGATCTTTAGCAGAAAAAAAAAAGCGTATTAAAACATTTTAAAAAGCAGAATGTTGCACAAAACAACAAGTTTCCACTTAACCAGCACTATGGCTTTCTTCAAATCTTTACTGTTATGTAATATATTGGTTCTATGTCACCTCTATACAAGAATGAGATGGCACATTCAAAGAGGCCCAAAGTACAAGGAAACGTCCAAAAGTTCATGGAAAAGTGGAATTAAAAGGTAACATAGTTTCCCACTAACTTTTTGAAGTTTTTTAAAAAGTCTTTTATTATATTTACCATAAAGCAAGATCACTTCACATTACATATCCATTCTATAATCTTGTAAAAAAACTAATCTCTTCTATGAACTTAATATACTAATTCTCATCATAAATGTGTACTAATCATGTGATTACGGCATCAGACACAACCGCTCTTTGCATCGGCAGTAAATTCAGTATGGCCAGAAGAGAAATATTTGGAAGTCATGAAATTGAAAAAGGAAAGAAAAATAATGTTGCATGTTCTTCAGGAAAGATCTTTTGTTTGAGGTGTAAAAACCATGGAGGGCCTTTTGTGTGACGGCCGGGGACCGGGGGATGTGCAGAGTACGTGTCTTAGAACATGATGGTGGCCAGACCCTCTCTTGGCTCCAGGAGCTCTCGGGGAGCTAAGAGAAGAGAGAGACGTGCACAGCAAGAGTGAAGAAGCTGTGTGTCTTCCAGGGGAAGGGCACAATTGAGTCTTAGGATCGGTAAATCCAAACTTCAGAAGCTAAACAACTTCAAAATGTGTTTAAATTTCTCATAGACCAGGGGAGGGAGGGGGAGGGCTTACAAAAGTTATTGGATGGATGGAATGAAAAGATAATAGGGGTCCCCCCCTCCATGAACTTTCTGAAGTCTCCCTCACATATTAAATTACTTGGCTTTTCGGTTAGGTCTTCAGCAGGTCAGCTTGAGTCCACTGTGTGTGAAGCCGGAAAGAGCTGGGTGTTTGGGCCACAGGTGGTTTTAAAAGGAGCCAACAATAGTGAGAGTGGAGGAATGAAGGTAAACATTTAAATAAAGAAAAGACGGAAACATATGAGGCACACTTGTACAACCATAGATTTTACCAATATATGTGGGCCAAGTCTCTTTTAAAAAATACTTTTTCTGGGGCTGAGCCCCGGTGGCGTAGTGGTTGTGCGCGGCACTGCGGCCCACTGGGATGGAGGTTCGATTCCAGCAGCGGCTCCACAGGAGCAAAGGCTGGGCCTCCTACTCCCACCACCAGAGGGCAGTGATGCCAAAAAAACAAAAACAAAAACAAAAAAACAAAGTAAAAAAAATATTTTCTGAAAGTTTCTTCAAGTTAAACTTTTTAACTTTGTTAACAATCATCACTTTTATAGAATGACAGATCCAAAGTACTTTGAAAGAAATGCTAAGTGAAATCACCTCAATTCACTCTCTGGAAGTTACAAGGATATTTACACAGTAGGAAATCTAAAAGGAGGTGTGATAGTAGAGTTTAAAGAACTTTTAAACACTCACCTGTAGGCTTAACTGAATAAAACCCAATGGCCTCTCCTTTCTTCCACAGAATCTTAGCATAATCAGTACTGCTATGACACAGAAATGGGATCTCATTTCTCTCCATTTCCTGTTTTCTATAAATAATTCGATTGAGAACATACAGAACCACTCTTTCCCCAAGAGTGCTCACCTACAAAGAGAGTCAAACACCAGGCACAGCAGTTACAATGTGCATCAGTCCCGGGAGGCTCCCACCTCCTTCTGGCATTCAAAGCAGCTCTAATACATTCAAAATGATTTGGAAGACATTTTATCATCATAGAGATCAGCCTAATCCTTCAAATCAGTAATACTCCACCCCTACAGACACACATCACACATGGAACCATACCTCTACAGAAAGTAAAAGCGGTTCGCTGTGTCCCCATCCCACAATACTCCTTTCCTTTTTTTTTTTTGGGGGGGGGAGGGGGGCATATCTGTCTCTGGTGGTCTTGGGCACTACCCAGCACCACTCCTGAGAGCCGCTGCTGGATTTGAACCACCAAGCGCACGGGCCGCAGTCCCACACTCAACCACTTACTCCACCAGGACTCAGCCCAATACTTCTTTTGTTTTGTTTTTTTATTTGTTTGCTTTTTTTGGCATCACTGCCCTCTGGTGGTGGGAGTAGGAGGCCCAGCCTTGCCCCTGGATTTGAACCTCCAACCCTGTGGGTCACAGTCCCGCACACAACCACTATGCCACTGGAGCTCAGCCCAACACTCTTTTTCAACAGAGGTTTCTTTCTCCTTCTAGGAGGAAAGATTGTGGCCTGCCCCCCCTTTCATTGGTTGCCCCTATCTCCTGTACTGCTTCAAAGGTCTTTCACTCCTATTCAACCTTGTCATTAAAATTAAAATAGCTTAGTTCTCACCCCTTCCGACGGTGGTTGTCATCCTTCCTAATGCTCAGACCCATTAATATAGTTCCTTATGTTGTGGTGACCCCCAACCCTAAAATTATTTTCGTTGCTAGTTCATAATTGGAACTTTGCTACTATTATGAATCATTAGGTAAATATCAGATATGTAAGATGTGTTTTCATTGTTACAAATTGAACATAATTAAATATAGTCAAAGCACAATGATTAATCACAAAACAATGTATCATTATATATTGTGAAATAGTTCTGTGTTTTCTGATAGTCTTAGGCAACCCCTGTGAAAGGGTCGTTTGATCCCAAAGGGGTCTCAATCCACAGGTTGAGAACTGTTGCCCTAAGGCTTCTACGACAATTACCTCATATGATGAGTAAAGCCATAATTATGTTCCTGAGAAAGGATTGGTCTCATCTTTTCCAAGCGAATGGCCATTTAACAGCCTTCCTCCCCACCCTCCAACACCAACACACACCCACACACACACCCCACACACCCCTCATACCAGAACAAGAAGGCAATAGCACCATAGCAAATGAAAAGGTACTTGGGGTAGTCACGGAATAAAAATAGAGTACACAAGATTACAAGGAACCACCTTCTCCCCTCAAATGTTTAACATCAAATGCCTGCCTCCCACCTCCAACTTTATTTAATGCCAAAAAACAAGAGTGCTCTCCCAAATCACTTTAAAGGAAGACACATGTTTGCTCTTTGGTTAATTGAATAGAAAAAGATTAATCACAGCCACATGATTCAGACACACCACTATCACCTACCACTACCACCACCACCACCACCCAACACCCACTACTACCACTACCACCACCACCACCACCACCACCCAACACCCACTACTACCACCACCACCACCACACCACCCACCACCCACCACCCACCACCACCACCACCACCACCCCTACCCACGCCCACACCACAATGAGTTCAGCTTACAAGCTAACCTTTCCATTCATGGGCAGCTCTGACCATGATAAAACTCTTCTTCCTCTAACTGAGCTGAAAGCTACCTCCCCAACACTGCACTCCTATCCTGGAGTATTAGAGGCAACTAAGACTTGAAAGGAACCATGAGGTTCTCCAAAATTTTCTATCAACGTTGCTCATAGGAACAAGGGAGAGAGACTGACTATCCTGGCCATGCTGAGTGCTCCTGCCATTCAAGACTGCTCCGAGGACACTGCTCCACAGCACACCTCTCCGCGTGCTTGGCATTCAGAGGATGCAAAATACTGCTAAGATTGTAGGTGTTGGCTACATAAACTCAAGGAAGGGTCTATGAGCTTTCTTTTTTTTTCCCTCCTCAGCTTGATTTTACTTCTGTTTTTTGTTTTTTTTTTTTGTAGGCATCACTGTCCTGGTGGGGGTAGGAGCCCCAGTCTTGCTCCTGGAGAGCTGCTGCTGGATTTGAACCAACCCGGTGGGCCGCAGTCCCGCACACAACCACTACGCTACCGGGGCTTAGCCCAATTTTACTTCTAATTAACTAAAGTTCAGTTTGTTTTTGCCCCTCAAACCTGCTGTTTCATTTTGTCCTTCATTATGTGCACATTTGTTTGAACCTAGTTGTATTACTGTACAGTCACCCTGTTGGATTTCCCTTTCATGTTAAGTCTTTCTCTTTCAGATTAGTAGCCCCTTCAGCATTGTGCCGCCGAAGATGCTCGGGGGGTGTAGGCTGCTCACCACAGGATCAGCATTTTGGCCCCACCAGCTGCTCAATGAGAGAAAGATGAGGTCTACGCCCTGTAAAGACTTAAAATCTCAGAAACTCAAAGGGCCAGTTATACCCGGTCCTAAAGGGTTGAAATCCACTCAGTGGGAAGTTATTCTTCTGGCACTGTACCATGCAGAATCAGCCTGCCTTTCTGTTTTCATTAAAGGAACAGTAACTGCTGTGAGTCCATTCTGCCTCACAGCAATCCTGCAGGACAGGCTGAACTGTCCCGGGGAGTTTCCAAGGCTCTAAATCTGTAGGAAAGCAGACTGTCACATCCATCTCCTTATGCAGCAGTGGATGGGTTCACACTGCCAGCCTGTGGGGCCTTACCATGGTGACCAGCACAGAAAAAAGAACAATGTTTTATAGTACGCTCCTGAGGATTCCTCTCCATCTTCCTGAGTGCTACATTTCAGGCACAAGGTTAGGGTCTTTATTGTCTCACCAGATTCTCCACTTCTTAAGGCAGAGAAAGTGAGGCTTCCAGAAATAACTGTTCAAGCCCTTATGCTTGAGGGTTAGAGGAATGCTCACTTCCTCCTCTAAATTTATCAACCAGCTCTTCTCCATGGGTCAGGGTTTGGTCAGAAAAGCAGTTTCCTCCCGTTTTCCTATTTCTAGTGGGGTGATGTCAGAAAGGTAATTCAGGCTAAGGGATACCTGTTGTAGGAGTCCACGTGGTGGGCCAAGTTTGGGTTTGGACTCCTCTCCGTACTTGCTCTCCCTCAAGACACCCACAGTTTCTTCTTTTGTCTAAGACAAGCTACCAGGTACTGTCAACACAATATTGTCTTTCTCCATTCTTTAACCTTTTTACCCCAATGCCCTTCACAGTGCATGAAACTCCAAATCCTGCTTACACACCCCAGAAGAGTCAGACAATTCTTTGTCTAGCAGATCTGTTCCAAAACAAGTTATACAGACTCTTCCACGGTCGTTTACTTCTCCAATTTGAGGGTTTTAAGCAAGTCTTTGTAATTCACGCCTTCCCTTGGTTCTTCATCAAACTGGCCAATGTCTGCAATTCCCAAGTGCAGCATTCTTCTTGGTCTTGCAGAGACAGGCCCATCAACCTGGTATCTTCAGGCACATTCCAGAGAATCAAAGCAGCACCAGAAGTGTATTAGTCTCCTGTCCGTTTCTCTCTTCAAATTAAAGGGGGGTGATATGAAAACATCCAGCAAAGCTGCATGCTTCTTAGTTTTCTGTGCAGGGTTCCTTTTTAAATTAAATTCCATTTATTATTCTTTTATATAAATGAGTTTTTGCTGTGACTGAGGTGGGAGGGGGTTACTGATCAGGCCATCAAGTCTGTCTCTGGAGGGGTGCCTCATTCCTGGGCAGGGCTTTCTTGTTTCTTCTGATTACCGCAATTGTCCCTCAAGAATGAGCAGAAATGGCTGATGCCTGGTAGACTGGACCCACTGTTACAGCCTTGGCCTCCTAGAAGTCATCTGAGAAAGGATAGCAGGCACCCACATTTACTTTCTGTCAACTCTACTGCCTGAAGAGACTCTCTCGGGGTTAATACACAAGGGTTCCCGTCCCTAGACATCTCTAGAAATTCTCTGTATCATTATGCAAAGAAGAGAGTAACGCTTTCTCCAAAAAGTCAGTATTTTACTTAAGAGTCTAATGTATGACTACCAAGTCAAATTTTCCTAGCCCCTCTTTCTTATTGTCAGCCATATTCTTCCAAGCACCAAATAGTTCTGCATTCTCAGTTCTGCCCAGCCTCCCTGAATATCTCCCCTCTTGGTTTCTGAAGGTCTTCTCCACCTTACCCCCACTTACCCTGTCAGAGCCAGCATGTTAGAGAAGTCTCTGAAAGCCCTTTCCCCTCTGGCCTTAAGCCCAGCAGCCCCCCGCAACACCCTTCAGTCAGCTGTCTTCTCCCACGGCCGTTCTGCGACTAGAAGGCTTGCTCTTGGAGAAACCTGGTCACTGTGTAGACCACAGGGCAGGCCTCAAAGAGTACATTTCCTGGTCAGTTTCTGGTAAGGGTAGCTTAGCTAAGCCAAAAAGTCCTTCCTCATCCAGTTCCCTTTAGAATCCCATAAAACCAAAGAAGCCCACCTGGAATGCCAGTTCCTTTGTAAGAGTGTGACTCTGGAAGTTGACTCTAACCTGGTCTCATTAAAATGAAGATGAGATCAGTAACCTCAAAAATCATCAGTGTTCATGGGACATACAGTGTGAGTAAGAAAACGTTTAAAAGTATAGAATCTTGTTACCTGTTTAAGCCCCTCTCTAGAAGGGACTGATGTTTTCACAATATCATCAATAGCCCACCACTGATCAGCAAGGTAAAGTGCCACAGCTAAAACAAAGCAAACGGTTATTAACATTTAAGTCTTAAGTCTGAAAGAGTACAATGTCACTAATCAACATGCCAGGTTCACAGAAGGATAATAATAATACCCAGGCCCTCTGTAGTCAAGTCAGCCCTACAGAAAGCACAGAGTAGAACTGCAGCATAGGGTGTCTAAGCTGCACACAGGGGACCGAAGCTGACTGCCATATTTCACTGCAGAACTGGCTGGTGGGTCAGAACTGCTGACCTTGTGAATTAGCAGTCAAGTTCTTTTTTTTCCCTTTTGACTTAATTTTTCCAAGGTTTCTATCTTTATCTACCTATATGCATATGTATCTATATAAACTATTTTATTGGGGACTCTCACAGCACTTAGAACAATCCATACAACAATTATATTGTCATTTTCTTTGTACTTGAGCTCTCAGTATCAGCTTTTTCTCCTCCCTCCCCGGTCCTCCCATGCTTGTGAACCACTGAAAAAATTATAAATTACTATTTTCATCTCTTACACCATCCTCTGTCTCCCTTGACCTATGTTTCTATTGTTCGTCCTACAGCAGGGGGTTGGGAGGGGTGCTATATGTCAATCATTGTGATCAGTTCCACTTTTCTCTCCTCACTTTCGCCATACGGCATGGCTACTCCTGTTATTGTTCCTGAGGGGTTTATATGTCCTGGATTCCATATCGAGAGCTTTATCTGTGCCAGTATACATGCTCTGGTCTAGTCGGGTTTGTAAGGTACAACTGGGGTCAGGTGAGGGGTATTATAGAACTAGAGGAATGTTGTGTTTTGTCAGTGCTATATTGCACCCTGGCTGGTTTGTCCCCTCCCTGTGACCCTTCTGTGAGGACATGTCCAACTGTCTACAGATGGGCTTTAGGTCTCCACTCTGGACCCCCTCATTCGCATCAACATGATTGGGTCTTCTGATGCCTGATACCTGATCCTGTCAACACCAGCAGCCCAGTTCTTAATGACTGCACCATCCCAGCTCCTTCCGATTTATAGAAAGCTTCAAACACACTGCCACAGAGGTCGTTCTGACTCAGGGGGACCCAACGACCAAAGCAGAACTGCCCCCCAGAGGGTTTCCTGGATTTGAGTATCTTCAATGGAGCCAAACACTTCATCTTACTCCCTTGGAAAGGTTGGTGCTTTCAAACTGCTGATCATGCAATTAATTAGTAGCTCAACTTTTAACCTTCAACACCACCAGGGCTCTTTGGAGTGGTATGTAACCAAAAAAAAACAAGCTCACTGCATCAAATCTATTCTGACTCACAGCAAACCTGAAGAATGTCTTTGGTGGGTTTCTTCGATCATTAAATATACCCATATTTCCTAATATAATGTATCCCAGCTATATCTTTTTCCACTTAAGCATTTAATGTTGGCAATCAAGAATTAGATTTACTTAAGTACAATTCAAAAATAAACTCCTTTTGCTTTTTAAATTCTTCCATGTAGCTACCTTTTAATACATTTGCAACAGAAGAAAAATGTCTCCCTGTACAAAAACTGAACAAAAAACAGACCTGTGAGTGAGTCCTCGGGTGCAAACAGAGCAAGAACTTTCTGGGTCTGATCTCCACCATAAAGCGGTACGAAGCCTACATTTGACAGGCTAATAGGAATCTGAAAAGGCAATTGGTTAAAGATTAGTGTAAAGTCTTTTAAGAAAACACATCATTAATTATTCAAATTATAATACGAGTGGGGTACCAAAAAAAAAAAAAACAGGATTTTTTTTCAAAGCTATGTAGTTAATTTTTTTTTTTTTTTTTTACAAAACAACATTATCACCATCAACGTATTTTCCATTACATTTAATACATTTGTCAAATAGGTGACTCCATTATTGGAAACATTTTTCAAACTCATCTTTGGATGGCTGACAGCACTTCCCTCATTTTTTTCTGCACTTCTCCTGTGTCATCAAAGCACTGTCCTTTCATGTTCCTCTTCACTCGTGGGGAAAAAAAGAAGTTGCACTGAGCGAGGTCAGGTGAGTAAGGTTCATGGGACAAGAGTCATGCCCCAAACTGGCACACTGAGATGGCTGTGTGAGCAGGTGCACTGTCATAATGGCAAAGCCAGTTCCCCGTCAGCCACAAATCAGACCCTTGTTTTGCAGCACTCTGTTATGCAATCTTTTCAGAAACTCTAAATATAAAGCTTAATAGTCAACTTAGGGGAACAAACCCCAAATGCGCAATCCCTCTTACATTAAAAATCAAAAACAAATGAGCATCATCTTGACCCTTGATTTCACTTGATGAGCTGTTCTTGAATGAGGTGACAATGGCCTCTTCCTTCCACTGGCTTGATTGATGCTTGTTTGGGGGCTCATAAGAAGAGCACCACCTCTCCTCACCAGTAATCACCTTGGCGGGAGGAGGAGTCTGGGTTACATAGGAGCTGTTTTTACAAAGCACAGCATGTTTCCTCTCAAAGCTCTTTTTCCTGGTCAGTCAGAACCTGAGGAACAAATTTCCCAGAGGCCCTTCTCATTCCCAAATCTTCCCATTACATTATGTTGAACCAAGCTCCAAGATAGTCCAGATAACTTCCCCAGCTCTTCAATGGTCCGTTGTCGGTCTTTGAGCACAAGTCCACAAATTTTAGAGATATTTTCATCCATTCAGTAAGTCAATAGACGTCGAGAATGATGTTTGTCATCAGTTGACACCTTATCGTTTTTGAAACAAGAAAACGACTTATATACTAGAGTTTTTCCTATAACGCTGTTCTTGTAAGCTGTCCTCAACATCACAAACAAAATTTCACAGCCACATGCTGTTGTCTGAAATGGACCATCAAAAAACAAGGTTCAAGCGAAATTGCTTTTCCAAAAGCAATTTGTGACTTTTTCCAAAAGTTGATTGTGATTAGTGAACCTTCCTTCTCAGGCAATGCCACTGAGTGTACTCACTCAGAGCGAGTTGCTGGATGCTTACCTAGCGGGAAAAATGAAAGCTGCACCCAGCAGAGCTGTTTTCTGTTTGGGTGGGGAGGGGAATACCCCCTTGTACATCATTTCACGGAGGACACTAGTTCTAATCTCTAACCTAGATTGACTTCCCCTTTTGAAGAATAATGTTATCTTGGGAAAAAGTAAAAGCTTACTGCCATAAACACAGGTACAAATGAAAACAAAAGATTTGACGTGGTCTATGAAGTCATTTCAAAATAACCATACTCTGTCTCTACCTCTTTAGACTATTTCATGAGAAAACATTTTTCTACTGACTTACTGAGAAAATACACTTTAATGAATTATTCAAAGATGCCAATTAAAAGAATTTTTCCAACAAGATAGATGCATGCTTTGCTTTTATCACTAAAACTGGAGTGGGTTTGTTTTTTTTTTGCCCTTTTAAATCCAACACTAGACTCCTTTTATAGACAATACTACAGTTTAGAAAATTATGAAATATTGGTGCTGGAGAAGACTTTAAAGAATCATCACTTCAAAAAAAAAAAAAAGAATCACTTCAACCTCCTAATTCAAGGGGGAAAAAAATCGGAGGTCTCAAAAGTTAAGAGAATTCATTCACCCAAATTCCAAACCCCACGTAAATTCCATTTGCATTAGCTACAATATAGTGACCAGTCCAAAAAAAAAGGGGTGTTAGGTATACATCATTTATATGTACACACAACTTATGTACATACCATAAAAGCATAAAATAAATCATCAAAAACCTGTAGAGTTTTTAAAGAACTGATTGTGCTGTTTGCTCCTTTACCAGTATTTTATCCATTTTACTGAACAGACTTCTGATGAAGACTTCAAAATGAATGATTCGCACTTAAAAATGGCAAAATAGAGAAGATATTCATTTCTCGAATAAACTTGCCTAAGAAGACTGACCGCGATCACATAGGTATCTTACCGTAATGTTTAGAAATGAAAACACCTCTGGATGTTCAGGGTCCCCACACCTCAGGTCTGCCATGTAATCCTCAGCGGAAGTTTCCAGTTCCTCGTGACTGCCATTTTCCAGCAGGTCTACCGGGAACACCATCGTCTTTAACAACAAAAAGACAAAGCCATTCAAGATATAAAAGGCCAACTGTACTAACGGACAAAATTGCTGATTTGGAATATAGTTATGTATGATTGTAAGGTGATTCCCTTACTCATCCTATAAAGACAGACTTCGATCTGGGCCTGCTGTTCTAACCAATTATGTCTAAAATGTCAATTTCTTAAAGCAAGCCACTAGCAAGTTTTCCATTGTGTCAGATCAAGTCAACTCTGATTCCTAGAAGGCAGTTCCTCCTGGGTCACATTTTGAGTACCCCAGCCTGAGGGGCCGGCTCACTTTCTGCCACTCTCTCTCACACTCTCCTTTTGCTCACTAGGATTTCAGTAACTGTCTTCGTCTAGAGACTTGGCTGCAATCTGTTGTTTTTGGATGCCCTGTTGGCATCTGAAATATCGATGGCATGGCTTCTTTCAGCATCAGAGCCCAGTACACAAGCCAACACAGCAGGACAGATATTAGAAACCACAAATCCTCCCACCAAAGACACTCGTGGTATGAAAAGCCTCAGTTAGTTAGACGGTGTGAGCCCTGAATACATCGAAAACGACACCATCATAATTTCTAATGTGAAAAATATTAGAAAATACTTCCGTAATCCTCAAGGCCCAGCCTTTGTTTAGAGATGGATAGACAAACACAGAGACGTACAAATAAACCTAAAATGCTTTTGTGTCTGCAAACCTGTCTGTGAACCCTCTGCTTTTATTATCAACCACTTTCAGTGTTAAATGTCATCAGCTAGTGTTAAATGATCACCTATTCAAATCTACAGGAAGATGGGCGAGTTTGAAATTATTATGAATCAGTAACAGCAGCAGGTAACTTTGGCAGGCTTTAGGAGGTTTACACACTGAATCTTTAATGCAGTGTTTCAACCAGTCCCCTTTCACACATGAGCAAACAAAGCGCTTTAGAGATTTAGCTAGCAATACTCCACGACCAGGCCATGGCTGTGGAGGCCACTGCAACCCAAATGCACACTGCAGGACAGGATGTTCTGCCCCCTGGCCTCTGGGGATAGCACTGTTTGTAGAAGCAAACTGCTGCACCTTTCTCCCGAGGACTGGCTGGTGAGTCTGAACTACAAACCTTTCAGCCAGCAGCCCAGAGCCCGATGACGGTAACCAAACTCTGCCCCCGAGTCAGTGCTGACGCACAATGACCCTATGCCGCTGGTGAACACAGACGGTCACTCAATCTTTCAACCGAGCAATTCTTAGTCAATACGCAAAAATCAAATACCATTGTCTTCATCCTGGCTAGAGGAATGCTCGATGGTGTTGAGTTTGACTGGACCAATATCCTATATTCTATGTATGTACCCCAAAAAGTGCTGGAATTAGAATTCTGTGACCTTGGTTGTTGGTTGTTACCACTAACGTGTTGTCTGGTCCCGGGAAAGCCTCTTTAGGCTTTTGGGGTCACATTGATAACATGACGCAGCTGGCCAGAGTAACCCGAAGTCCTTTGCACCACTAACCTGCCCCGACTGTGTTTCATTGAACCTCACCATGCTGTGAGCTGTTATTGTAGGCGCCATGCCATTGAGGTGGTTCTAACTCACAGATGACTCAGGTAAAACAGAAACAATGCCTGGCTCAAGTTGTGTGCCATGCCACAGTCATGGATGTATGAGCTCATGATTGCAGCCACAGAGCCAATCCGTCTTGGAGGTCTTCCAGGTACCATGTCCTTCTCTCGCGATTGAGCCTCCTTAAATAAACATATCTGAAGTGGGTGAGTAAAGTCGTACCATCCTCGCTTCTTTTTAAAGTCGTTTTATTGAGGGCTCATACAACTCTTAACACAATCCACACATACAGCCATTGTATACCAAGTACATTTGTACATTTGTTGCCATCATCATTCTCAAAACGTTTGCTTTTTACTTGAGCCCTTGGTATGAGCTCTCCATTTTTCCCCCTCCCTCCCCAGTCCTTCTCACCATCCTCACTTCTACAGAGCATCCTGACTATACTTCTTCCAAGATGGAACCAGACAGTGTTCTAGCAAACACTTGCTGTCTTCTTTGCCAACATCATTGTTTAAAGGCCTCAGTTCTTCGGTCTCCCTTATGCATTTTTCAGTTTTCACCTGCAAATGAGGCACTGAAAATACCAAGGACTGGGGCTGAGCCCCGGTGGCGTAGTGGTTGTGCGCGGGACTGCGGCCTACTGGGATGGAGGTTCAATTCCAGCAGTGGGGCTGGGCCTCCTACTCCCACCACCGGAGAGCAGTGATGCCAAAAAAAAAAAGAAAAGAAAATACCAAGGACTGAATCAGGTGCGTCTTAGTTCTGAACAGAGCAACTGTGTTTTTGTTGTTGGTTTGGGTGCTGCCCAGTAGGTTCCAATTCATAGCCACTCACACCAAAATGAGAATACTGCCCAGACCTGCGCCACCTTCACAACTGTCCTTAGCTTTGAGCCCATGGTTGCAGCCACTGTCAGTGCTTTTCAAGGAAGTCTTCTCTTAGAGGATCCTCCACTTTGCCGAGCAGGAAGTTCTTTTGCAGGGATTGGTGCCGCCTGACAGCATGCCCACAGCCCAAGGAATGAAGTTTCACCATCTTCACGTCTATACAGGATTTTGGCTGTACTTTCCAAGAAAAATTTGTCTATTCTTATAGAAGTCCATGCTACTTTGAACTTGCTTTTGAAAGCAAGTTCTGATAATCCATTCTGTTCCTTTTCTTTTTTTCTTTTTTTTCATTCTGTTCCTTTTCTTTGTCACTTTTTTAAAAAAATCATTTGATTGGAGGCTTATACAACTCTTATCACAATGCATACATACATCCATTGTGTCAAGCTTGTACCTATGTTCCCATCATCATTTTCTGAACATTTACTTTCTACTTGAGCCTTTGGTAACAGATGCTCTTTTTTTTTTTTTTTTTTTTTGCATCACTGGTGGTGGGAGTAGGAGGCCCAGGCTTTGCTCCTGTAGAGCTGCTGCTGGATTTGAACCTCCATCCCAGTGGGCCGCAGTCACGTGCACAACCACTACACCACTGGGGCTCAATCAATAGATCCTCATTTTTCCCCTCCCTCCTCCATCCTCCCTCCCACAGGAGGCCTCGATAATTGAGAAAACATTGTTTTCATCTCATTAAACTGATTATTGTTTCCCTTCACCCACTTTTCTGTTGTTTGTCCCCGGGGAAGGGGGTGGGAGGTTGTTATGTGTCCATCACTGTGGCTGATTTGCTTTTTCATGTAGAGCTGTCCTTGCTGTCACCCCCAATTTGCCTCGTCTTCATTCGTGGTGCTCAATGTGCCATATGCTTTCTTGAGAGGGTCTCTACATTCCGGTGAGACACACTCATGGTTGCTCTATGGCTCTCAGAGTCTGTGTAGATTACTAATTGAAGGGAACCTCGGTGAAGTTCTGGTACAATTTAGAGAGGGGAAAAGGGTGAGAAGGTTCCAGAGAAGAAAACAGAGGTTAGTGCATCACTAACTTATCCCTCTTTCCTGTTGTGTTTAGGCTCCTATTATATAACGATACAGCTGTCAGACCAAATTTTGTCAAATACTTCATGCTCGGTGCATGGTAAACCAAAAGTTTTCACTACATTCTACATGAATGAGAAAGCATAATGTAGCCTTAGGTGAAGTGAACTCATCAAAAAAATTCTGCAGAGTGGACAGCGAAGTGTGAAAAGTGTCCAAATTAATTTGTAAATTATGTAAATGGTTTGCTCATTAATCCAGGCTCATGTGGATAAAAACATAATACCCAGACCTCTTACATAAACAGCTCAAAAATAGCCAATTCACATCAGTTACAGTAACCATCTTTTAATAATCTCACAAATCTCTCTTTTAATCTCTCTTTTAATAACCTGACAAATTGTACAATCTTTAAAAAATGAATATATCTGATCAGAAAAATATATATGAAAAATAGAAAACAGAGTCCCATTATTGAGACTTTTTCCAATCTTATCTTTATTCCTGGGTAACAACTTGACTCTAAAAAGGGGATATATTTTATAATACAGGTTCTAAGTTATTTAACAATTCTCTTATGCTATTAGTATTGTTTGGAGGCAGATTTTTCTGAGTGAGAGATGGGTGAAGTCAAAGAAAAAGTATGGAATCTGTAAGAGCTGAAAAAGTTCTTCATGAAGAAATACTGAGTTCAACCAATCCAGGGGCCCGGTGCTCTCAGTCATGGCTGCTTTCCAAACACTTACAACAGATGTATCCAAGCCACATAATGGACAATGAGCCCAACTTTTCACAAAAAAAGCAGTTTCTCCTCTCACCATTTCTTCCATAACGTAGGTCCTGTAGTCCATGAGCTCAACTAAGTGTTTGATCTCACTTATCTCTTACTCTTGCATCCCTTCTGCCTTACACAAGGTCTGAACCTGCATCAATTCCACCATCACCCGCTCTGAGAGGTCGGCTAGCTGGTATGGTTGACAAAACCTAACTAACTGAGGCTACAGTTCTCAAAATGTCAGGTGGCCCTCCCTCTACCTGTTCGGCCATCTTTCCTGTGTAAACAGACTTTCCTACCTCTGGGTGAGGAGTCACTGCAAGTTTGTAAGCAACACCGCAAGGCATTCGAAGGGCTCCCACA
>PVJH01025889.1:0-30836 GCA_004026705.1 Nesogale talazaci | reverse complement strand
CAATCTATGTTATATTAAGCATAATAAAAATGTGATTTAATTTAATGTCCTTTCTTTTATTTAAGTTACCAACTTAAGTGTTAAAATGAGAAGATATTATGATATATGTGCATATGTAAATACATATTTCCCAGTAACATGTTACTTTATTATAGGCCCTTGTAATTCTCTGGATTTATATATATAAATATATATATATTCACTCCTCTTTATGGTTTTGAGAAGAATACAGTAGTGTTGTGGAAATATGCTTTTGTTAATAATAGTATATTAATTTTCCTTCACAAGAAAATTCAAATTATTTTTAATAAATCTCTGTAAATATTTTCTTTAAACTTGAAATTGTAGTTAAAGCTTTCATGCAAATTATTAAGATATTTTGAAAGTTAAACTATTTTAATTGAATTGATTTTAGTTAAGTTTTGCTAAATCCAGTGAACTTGTTTGTCATAAATGTACTATGTTACTGTGACTTTTTAAAAAAATTGTCTATAGTCTATAAAATTCCCTCCAAATCACCATGCAAATATGAGATACTTATTGCATAGCCTTAAGATTCAATACTTCATTAACAATGTAAGTAAAGATTATGGCAGTCCTGCAGGGGTGAGAGGGCTATACAAATAAGGTTTATGAATTCCTAACAAGGAATTGGTTAACTTTGTCATCTGTTAGATTTAAAATGAGCCATTGCAGTGGCATACAGGAGGATTTCATCATTATCCAAAAAGAAGAGTCAGGTGCAGAATAAATTCTTTAGACTTGAGAGCTATGCACTGAACTTCATCAATGCCTGAGTCCTTGGCCTGTTAAATAGGAGATGGCAGACGTACAGTACGAAGTGGCAGCAAATGAAGGTGACAAAAGGTCTTCAGCTACACAGAGGAGGAAATCAGAGTGTCTTCAGGCAAATATTTTACTTATAAAGTTACCCTGAGAATGCAATTGCTAGAGATAAATTAGCTGTATACTACTTCCCTGAAGGTGAGATCCAAGTAGACACATCAAGTACAGCAAGCATACAACCAGAGTATGTTCAGTTATGGCTTAGAAGAAATTCTTGATTGACGATAAACTTTTATTGCATCTTGAGCATTTGTAAACCTGAATTGTAAATGGTAACTTCCCTAATAAACTTATCACTGTGACTATGAGCAATGGGACTGTGTGGCTATTTCAACTAATTATCAAAACCAACAAAGACGTATGGTTTGTCCTAGTTGGGCACGTTACTAGCAGAATTGTTTTTTTTTTTTTTAGTAGTTAAGGGGTATAGGGTAGAAGAAAGTATGATCTCATAAAATCAGCCTCAGGTGACTAATTCTGATGATATTCGTTTACCTCCCTACTTTGTCAATGTCAGATGCCAACTACATTTCCTATTTATTTATAGCTATTTTCCACTATTATTTGAATATTCCATTACCTTCCACAACTAAAGCTGTTTTGTGCTATCTGCTTTAATATGCATTTCATATTAAAGCACTCTAACTGAGGTGTTTCATCTTAATGTATTAAGCAATTTAGAATACTCATATTTGAGATGTTTATTGTTCAGTTTTAAAAGAAATCTATAGACATGGAATTCATAATTAAATTTCTTCAAAAGTTACTTGGTATATTTGTTAAACTAAGAAAAGTTTGTTCTGTGTTTTCAGTATAGGCAACATGATCACTAGTTTGTTTCAATTGGAGTATTGTAATTTTTTTAAAAAATCATAAAATATATTGATTATTTTTAATATTTTATGAGGAGACATAACAAAATAGAAATATGTGTAACTTTAGGTGTTTATGAAATATGACAGACCATGAATTATTTATATGAAAGTTTAAGGTGAACATGAAGAAAAAAATTTAAGTCCAGAAGAGCAAAACTATGGCCTATGGTACATCCCATAAGAATTTGGAGAACATATCAAGAAAAATCTTGATGCATTGAGCACTGGTGACAGGATACCAGTTGAGCTATGATATGACACCAAGAGCATCATGAATGAATATCAAAATATCAATAAAAGAGATTTAAGTCAGTTAAGATCAATGTGGATGTCAAAAAAGCTTCTGATACATTCTCTTAATCAGAAAGTAGGTAAGGCAAATAGGAAAAAATGAAGAAGGCAAAGAACTGAATAGAAAATGTCACATCTTCTGAAGAAAGAGTAAATTATTGCAATGAAATGTGCAAAACCCTGAAGTTAGAAAATAAAAAAGTAATAAAATACTCAGAATATCTTAAACTGAAAGAACTCAAGAAATAAAGTAAGCTTTGCATTGCAAACTTGCAAGATTCTATAGGCAAAATACTGACTGACACTAAGTATCAAAGATGGAAAGAATATTCTTTTACGACACAAAAAACACTCTGCAAATGTCTAATTGACATTCAACCATATTAAGGGGTAGCATATTAAGAAGAATCAACGGTAATGATGAGAGAAGTGCAAGCTGCACTGAAGGCATTAGTAAAAAACAATGACCCAAGAATTGATGTGCTGCAGATCAGAATGTTTAAAGTAGCTCAGTAATTGCTAGAAGCATTCAATAATTTATAGTAATAAGTTTGGAAGACCTCCCTGACTAACTAACTTAAAGAAAGAAATATATTCTTGTACCCATTTCTGTCAACCCAAAGAAAGTTGACAGAGCAGAACATACAATATAGAACAATATCATTTATAACATGTTCAAGTGCGATTTTGCTGAAATCATTTAACAACAGTACAAAGACAGTGAGCTACCAGAAATCCAAGACTGGTTCAAATGAGGATAAGAGCAAAGAATATTATTGTGAACACCATGTGGATCTTAGCTCAAAGCATAAAGTATGAGAAACATGTTTACTTTTGTTCTATTGTCTATAGAAATGCATTCAACTATGTAAACCATAAAATTTATAGGCATCTTTGAAAGACTTATATTTTCAAAACATGAAACTGATCACATGCAAAATCTTTATATAGTTAATGAGGCAGCTATAGGAACAGAACAAGGGAATGTTTCATGGTTTAAATTATGGAAAGGTGTATGTCTTATCTGCTCATCTTACTTATATATTGAGCAACTAATCAGAGAAGCTGGATTATATGAAGAATAACTCAATATCAGAATTGAAGGAGGGCTTATTAGCAACCTGTGATGTGCAGATGACACAGCCTTGCTTGCTTAAGGTGAAGAAGACTTGAAGCAATTGCATGTTGATCCAAGATTGCAGCCATCAGCGTGGATTGCAATTCAAATTCTCTCAAAAAGGAAAACCAAAATCTCCCCAACTGGATTCGTGATAACATTGTCATAAATAGAAAAAAAAAGATTGGAGCTCTGGTGGATTTCTTCTTGCTTATGGAAATAGTTATGTGTAGATCTAAAGACCTATTATGTTGGGTTATTCTATTGCAGGAACTTCTTCAAAGTGTTGAGAACCAAGGGTGTCATTTTGAGGACCAAGGGGTACCCTTGCAAGCCATGGTGTTTTTGCTTCCATGAGTGAAAGTTGGACTTAGAATAAAGAAGACAGCCAAAGAATAGATACATTAAAATAATGGTTACAGTGAAGAATATTGAAAGTTCTACGGATTGGTAAAAGAACAAGGAAATCATTCTTGGAAGAAGTAGAGGCCAGATGTTCTCAGTAGGCATGGGTGGGGAAGATTTGTCCCAGATGATTTGGGCATGTTGTTAGGCAAGACCCTTCTCTAGAAGAGGACATCATGCCCTGAAAATCAGATGGAAGGGGAAAGCGGAATATTCTCCACAAGATGGACTGGCAAAGTCTCTGCACTAATAGGCTCAAACACAACCACAATTGTGAGGAGTGTGCATGAGCCGGCAGTTTTAATTGGGTAACCATGATTTCCTATACAGAGAAGGACAGGAGGAATAACTTCATATTTATCAGCATAAACATCATTTCATTTTGAAATACAATGCTATGTAGGGTAGTACAATATTTATGTACTTTAAAGGAAGACGTTTTAGGTTTCAGGAATTGATAGCAAATCCATCAAAATGTTTCAGAAAGCTGAGAAAGCACTGGAAGCACTCACTCTTCTTTGGCCAAAAAAGTGGGAGACAACCACCCTGACAACAGTAAGAGTCCAATATTTTTGTCTATTCCAAATAAAGATAGCCCAAAAGAATGCTAAACTGTAGAACACTATCATTGATATTGCAACCAAGTAAAATTTGGCTTAAGATCATTTAATAAGGGTTGCAGCAACCCATTTCCTAGGAAATGCCAAAAGTTCAGGCCAGATTTGAAAAGACTCACATCACAACATTCTTTGTTAGGGTATAATATTTCTTTCAAGGGTTTCCCTGTATAGTTGGTGATATATTTATATTCTTCAATAATTTTCATATAGTCAAAGATTATTATTTGAAGGGTATTTCACATGACCCTATATTAAAAAACAACAATCACCTAAGACATGCAATTTATTAAAAATCATGGCTTAAATATCACTCTGAACATATATGAAATCTTTGTACATATACTATGTTCTAAAAAATAATACCAAAATAAATATTATTATTGCACTAATTTTATAGAGGAGTAAAGATTGAGGTAAAAGTGTGCTGTAACACATCCAAAGAAACACAACAGCTATTTGGCTGAGAAAAAAAATCATACCTGTAATTACTTTAACTTCAGAAGCTATAATCTTATTCACCAGGGACTATTAATATTTCATCACTTTTCTATCATTAAAATTGTTCTTTTTCCTTTGACACTTCAAATTTTATTTTTAACTTGTAGTCTTTTTACTCACACTCATACATGTGTGTGGTGGAATGAAACAGCTTTGTTCTGCAGAGTAAAATTTCACTGTTCCTGTGATCCTAGTAAAGTTTTAAATAGTTTTGAGTGATCTTTATCATTAGTCATACAATATGAATGACATGTGACATTTAGTTTTCTGAGATACTAAATCCTCATTTAACCTTTACAGTTGCAAAATGAGGAATATTTAAAAACTCGTACTTCCATTTATTTGAAGGAAACATAGATGTTCAAAATAATTAGCAAGGTGTTAATATTTAAAAAACTTAAAGTACATAACTAGAAGCAAACACAAGTATTAGGTTAGAGATAGTCATCTGAACCACTGTGCACTTGAAAATTAGCAAACAGAACACCATTGAGTAAAAATTGATTGCTAATAACTCCATGCATGTCAGAATAAACCTGTGATTAACAGAGTTTCCAATGACTGTTTTTGGAGAAGATCTTCTGGGCCTTCCTCTGAGCCTCATCTGGATTATCTGAACCTCAAACTGTTCAGGTAAGTACTTAACGCTTTGAATCTGTAGATGATTTTTTTTTCATTTTATCTTTGCTATGACAGGCAAAAGCACTGAAGAGTACCATCGTGAGTCAATGTTGAGTTTTAATGAATTTATCTTACCTACTTGACTATAACAAGGGTTTTATGCATGAGGAATTACCAAATACATTAATACAAAAAATTATGCAATAGTTAGACTACATTTTTGTAAGGTGATTCATTAATGTCATAATGTATATGTGAATTATGGTCATAAATACTAATGAGCTACGTGTTTATAAACATTTAGCTGAGTTACATGAAATGAAAATGATGAATAGCTTTAGCTAAGAGAAAACAATAATCACAGAAGACAAAGATGGAAATTTTAATATCCATATTATTAGCAAGAGATGCTCAGGGAGACTTCAACAATATTTCATCCAGATAAATATATTCCATGGTATCCTTTTCTATAAAAATAGCAATATACAATAAAGCACATTGTAGACTCAATATTTGAGAACATTTACAAATTTAATTCTGATTAAGCTTATTGTTACCAGTAGATCCAAATAATATTATGGAGAGATTAGAAAACTAAATATATGATGAAGAAAAATGATGATTCATTATTCTCTATTTCTTTGTGATATGAATATAAAATAGGAAAGTGATTAAGTGCATTTTTAGCCTTTTTGGATTTAATATGCTTAAAGGAAGAAATAATCTGGAGAGATTATTGATAGATTAATATGGGAAATAAATTGGGTTTGACAATTCTTTCCCCCCTCTTGAAATTGTTTATGGATTTCTACTAACTTATATAATATTGATAAAAATCAACACAGAAAACATACACTGCTGATGATAACTCATTTTAATATACAAGTGGAACCAACGCCCACCCCCAGAATTTTACTTTTAAAAGCTATGTATTTAAATGCTTTTGACAAAATAATCTTGTCACCTTCAAAGTATTTTTCACAACATGTTAAAAATACATTTGTCAAATCTGCAATTCCATTCTTGAAAACATTTTTCAATCTCTCGGTTTGCATGGCTGACAGCACCTCCCTTGTTTTTTTGCTCACCTATTGTATGTCATCAAATCTCTGTCCTTAGTGTCCCTCTACATTCACAGAGAAGCATGGAATGAGGTCAGGTGAGTCAGATGTGTGAGGCAAGAAAGACATTCTGATTTTTGCCATAAACTGGTGCACTGAAATGGCTGCTTTAGCAGGTGCATTGTCGTGGTGGCAAAACCTGTCCCCCATCTATCACAAATCAGTCCTTTTTTGACCCACACTGTTTCTCTATTTTTTCAGAACCTTTAAATAAAAGTATGAGTTAACATTCCTACCTGGTGGGATGAATGCCAAAAACGTGGTGAGTTCATATTTTCATTCATCCCAGAAGTTGCCAGCCAGCCAGAATGAGGTTTTTGTTTGTTTGTTTGTTTGTTTGTTTCAATGAGGTTTCTTATTAATCAATATTTCACCTTTTTTAAAACAAGAGAATCACATGTACACTTTAATGTTTCCCATTGCATTTTTCTTGTAAGGTGTGTTCAACATCACAACAGTTTCTCCAACACTTTTTCCAAATCAGAAAACAAAACTCCAGTCTCACATTGTTCACTTAAATCAACCATCTCACACACACACACACACACACACACACACAGAAACACACACACAGCAACAACAACAAAACAAGATTCCAGTGAAACTATAGTCATGAGTAAAATCACTGTGACTAGAGAGAAGCTTCCCAGGCAATGCCACAGTGTACACTCAGTTGTTCAATCCTTCCCTAGTTGGAAAATTGTGTACTCGGAAAGCTCTACCCAGTGGAGACTTTTCCCTTATTTGGGGGGAAAGTTGTATAGTTTGTATATTTGCATATTTTGGAAAGTTGATTAGTGGAAGTTTACCCATTCTGATTTTTTTCCTTTTTTTAAAAAAAATAATTTTATTGGGGACTAACACACCTCTTATCACAATCCACACATCCATCCATCATGTCAAGCACTTTTTGTACAAAAAAAAGATTTCTGCTCAGTTACTAACAATGTCATAACAAATATTGTTCCAATTCACCAATGAGATGTCTCATAATTTTATTTTTAGTATCGTATCATAAAAATTACTCACTTTTGAGTGAGAATTTATACTGTTTTTGCTCTCAGTTGTTTGTGGGTAGGGCTACAAAATGAACATCCAACGTTTTCCCTTATTTTCAGAAGAGTGGAAACTGAAGCTCTACATTACCTTGAGAATGGGAGAACATGTGCAGTGGGACAGCATCCGAATGAAACAATTGATGCCGAAATGACTGTTCTGATGTAGAGAAGGAATAGTTGAGGGTATGTTGCACAGATTTCTTGATGTTACAATACTTCTTACTATGAAAAATTTAGCAATCAAGTACCACAAGGAAAGTTAATCTTCATTAATTAAAAATAATTTTCTGAATGAGATGACTAAAATGATTTCAAAATTTCAGTGCTGAGACATAATTCAATTTGACAAAAGTGGAGCATATATATAAACATACAGTAACAGTTGACCTGAAAATGCATGTATATATCTTAAGTAATTATATATATATATATCTCAAGTAATTATATATATAGGTATAGATATATGAGTATATATATATCTTAAGTAATTATGAAGAGCCTGACTGAATGCTAAATCCCGGATGATAGCTACATGAAATTTAGCCATCTTGTTCTTGTGCTTTACTTAGGCTTGAAATAATGTTCAAAGTCTCAGAAAGCAGTGTGTTTTATGCCATTTTTCATCTGCAAATGCAGAAAGGGTTGAACAAGTGGAAAGAAGAAAACAGGCATCTAGAATACAGGTAGTCACTGTTTAGCTTACCATTCTTTATGATGTGGATGGAAGAGAATGATGTGCCCTCAAGGCCAAGTACAGACAGTTGTAGACAAGTTGTTAACTAGCATAATTCTTAAACCCTCTGCCTATGAAAGATTGAATGTGAAAGCCTATAGATGCACATATTTGTTAAAGTAAGGCATAGGATAAGTTTGTAGTAAAATGGGACAGATAAATGCTAAACATAACACATGGATTTGAAGAAATATTGCAAAGAAATCATGTGAGCAAAGGCACAGAGGTATTGAGGGCCCAGTGAGAGAGAAATTTGGTACTGTATCCAGATAAAGCAGCAGAGTCAGGAGTTGCTGCTGGTGCGCCAGTGAAGCCCATCGAAGAGCAACGTGAGACTCAGCAAAAATGACTGACGGAGTTTTCTATGCGCTCCAGGTCTCCATGGGACTTTCTTTGTAAGCCTTGTGATGACTGGAAGCTCTTTATTAACTAATCTTGCGTCTTTCTCTAATTATTGCCTTAAACTATGTCAATCCTCTGGTAAAACCCTCAGTACTCTGATATGGTTAAAAACAATTATGATTACAGTGCTGAGATGGGCTTGAATTAGGAAAATTTAAATATAATAATTGTAAATTCATTTCTTGATAACCAGTTAATATTATAGAATATGTACCAGAACTACATTTTATTAACTATCATATATATATATATACATATACATATATTTGTGTAATTCAAATTCACAGTCCATGAATTAGTTGATGCTGATGCCTTGTGAGCCTGTAGGATAGATGCTGAGAGGGGCCCTCTTTGTGAGAGTTGGGAGGTTCATCATCTCCGGTGCAGTTGCCAGGGTTTCACCTGTGAACCTTGAGGTTAGCCACCTCGCATATAAGCACAACATAACCTTGGCTTAAATAAAATGTTCTCCATGGCCTAAATTATAATTAAAGAGCTATTTAAGTAACAGTCCCCTAAATCTTGAGGGGGTAATTTAAGTCATTTATATATTAGAAAAATGTAATATTAAGAGTAATTAAGTATGTCACATCAAATGATGTTTCTAAAAGTATTATAGGCCTATGGAGTCTCTAGATTCAATCAGGTAGAGTTGTCTGTCCGGTGGCTCCTATTGATAAATCAGAAAATTAAGAGGCAAGGAGGACAAGATGGGGAGGCCAGGTGATAGAAATGGAAATTCTTTCGTCATATGGCAGTGGTTCTCAACCTGTGGGTCGCAACTTCTTTGGTGCTCAAATGGCCCTTTCACATGAGCAGCCTAAGACCATCAGAAAGCACACATTTCCCATGACCTTATGAACCAGAACACTGCGCCTCTCTATCCATCCCTGGATGGTCTGCCCACATCCAGTTATGCCCACATACAAGTACCCATGCTACACCATGCTTTAGGACACAATTTCATGCTTTAGGACACAATTTCATTTACTTGTAAGTAGAGATAAATATTCCACAATATATAATTACATATTGTTTATATGTTTAATTACTGCTTTAATTATGTTTATTTGTAACAATGATCATACATCCTGCCTATCAGATATTTGCATTATGATTCATAAAAGTAGCAAAATTACAGCTATGAAGTAGCAACAATACTAACTTTATGGTTGGGGTTCACATTCACCACAACACGGAAACTGTATAAACGGTTGCGGCATGAGGAAGGGGTGCAGCATGAGAGACACCATCCTAAGGTTTGTGTTAAATGCCTCCAATTAACAATTTTAGCTCACAGAGTTATTCCTAGACTCATTGTGATGCTCAAATTAATGCTCCTGTCTTCCACATCCCTCCCCATATCCAATGGGATGGTTTGCACAACCCTTCCTTCTCTCGAGGTATGAGACCCACTAGCATCCTATAATTTCCCCACACAGCTGTCTAAGGGTGGTCATAATCCCAGGCCTGAGAGAGACACCCAAAACCATCCAGGAGAGCTCGTTGTCCCCACTAACATTCTTGGACTTTGCACTTCCCCTCACTATATAGGAACAGTGACCACATCGGTCACCCCTTTCCCCCTGTTCCTCAGCTCCCCACGTGACCTGCCAACAGCATAACAAAGGAGAATCAGATACCAATTTACTATAGCCAGAAAGCCCTTGGCCTATTTACCTGTGATGGACCCCAGATCCCCGGACCATAGGCTCTGGAACCAAGGCAGAGTGAGAAAGAAATGAGCCAAGAGAGCAGCTGGGAGAACTCAGACATGGCGCAGCGCAAGCCTACATGGCCAATCAAATTCTCTTTTCCTGCGGGAGAAGCACGGCACAGCCCCAATCCCAGGACACCCCGCATGCTCATAAAAGAAAGAGAGATAAAAGTACTTAAAAGGCTGTGCCCTTTATTAACTTTGAATGTAAACCTCTACACACTTAGTTCATGAACAAAACTTCAAAACAACAAAGCAGGGAAAATCACCAGTAGCTTAAAGTTCAGGGATTATGCCCCAAACAAATTTTACCAGGTTGGGCTTGGCAGAGACTCTGACAGACTGTTCAAAGACCACACAATAGTAAGCCAACAAAACAAGCCTTCCACATGGACCCCAGCCTCTAAGTCTGGCCTTGCTACAGTCCACCCTGCTAGGTACTTAGGTAGGCAGAAACAGGAATAGATCCCTTCTTATCCCCTATCCCCTCACCCTCACCTGTTCACTTGCACCATCCCAATCCCCTCTGGCCTGATTCAATTCTCAAGATAATTAACTCAATAAACTTAATGCTATAGTGAATACAGCTATTACAATGAATAAAGCTCCTCTAGTCATACCAGACACCAAATCACCCCCATCTTACAAGACTACAAGGCAGTACAGCATCATACCACTAACCACTGCCCCTACATGGTACACAGGATCAACAAGGGACCCTGTTGAATTCACTATACCCCTCCTTTACCCCAACCAAAATAACCTCTGCAATCTGTTCCCACAGGTCAGCGACATACAGCCCCCTTTAACTAAGCAAGAAGAAGTCCAGCTTTCTAGGGAAAGACCCTGTCCCTCGGGTGACAGAGACACCACTTGAACTCAGGGCATAGCTCGCTTCAGATAGTGCTAGACATATTCATATTTATTCTGAAAGAAAAGGCAGGGCTGCGTCCCCACCAGAGGAATTAGGACTCATCAGTTTGGGGTTACTTGGTGAGCTTCCCTCCCCTGGACAAAGCAGTCAGCAAACACAGGGTCCCCCTGACCTTACCCAGACACCTTCTATTCAGATGCATTTGAGGTTGTGTAGCAACCTACTGGAAAGAGGGCTTCTCTTACAAACACAAATAATAAAATGTGTGCCATCTCCTTTCACAGACTCAATAAGGGACCGTGATAGATTTAGGCACCCTTCACGCACTCAACCCCCCACATCCTCAAGTACCTCTTTCCTGGACCTCGACCATACCTGTTTTCCACCAACCTACCAAATAAATATGCATCCCCCATCATTCTCTGGACTCAGGTCCCCTGACTCGCTCTCTCCCTTGCAGGCCAATCTGCCTGCGCATGATTGGCATACCAAGTGCACCCATGCTACTCGCGTCACACCTGGCATTGCTGCGAATGACCAGAGATCCTTCTGGGCTTCTAAGCTGCTACCTCCCCAGCTAATATAATAACAAAGGTCCGTGGTGGGTATGGTGGGGTAGGAAGGATATAAAGGGCAGCTGATATCAAAAAGTTGAAGAAGAAAGAAAATTTTGGGAAATAATAGTGGCAGCAATTATGCAATTATGCTTGATATAACTGATTGCTGATTTTTACAATATCTGTAAGAGTTTTCAATTATACTATTTCTTGAGTATAACAGAGAATACTTTTATTTTTATGCAATATCAATTTTTGTAAATATATTTTTTATATTAACACTCATTAAAGCCATAAAATACTCAGAATATATTAAAATATCATCATGATATAAAATACATATGTTTAGTATACACATAAACATACAACTGGATTAATAAAATATAGCAAATCTTACAAAATAGTAAACCAAAAAAAGTTCCTAAAAATATTAGGAGTAACTGGGGGATAGGAACATAAATCTGAAAATAGTTTCCTATTTAGTTGTGGACACCAGTGTCACATTACACATGATACTGAATCTGCAGTTCTTAATGTTTCCTTTTTAAATAATTTAAAAATAAATCTATCCTTATTATAAAGTCTCAAGTTGCTTTTAAATTTGTTCCATTTTGTATTGTTGAGTTAAACATATGAATATTAAGCAATTAACTTTTAATTTAAATATCAAATGTCTGATTAGGAAAAGTACTATTTTGTGAAGCACTTTATTTTCTAACACAAAAACCTCAGTACATAGTTTTTGAGTTTCTGCTTTCTAAAGAGGATGGTAGTGCAATGAATAAATGCTTAGCTGCTAACAGAAAAGTAATTGCTCAAACCGACCAGTGCCTCAATGGGAGAAATATCTGGTGAACTACTTATATAAAGATTACCTCCAAGATAATCCAACAGGACATTGCTACACTGTCACTGGCTCTTGTTTTTCTTGTCATTGCTTGCTTGTTTGTTTTTTCTTTAAAGTTTAATTTGGCTCAACTCTAAACAGTAACGGGAATCATGGTGGTGGAGTGTTTATGTTTTGGACTGCTCACTGAAAGGTCAGCATTTCAAATCCACCAGCAGCCTCCCAGGAGGGAAAATGGGGACTCATAAAAGAGTTTCGTCTCAGAAACTCTCAAGGGCAGCCCGACCTTGTACTACAGGTTTGTTATGAGGTGGAATTGAGCATCTGACAGTGAAAGGAGGGAGGATACCAAATATCAATAAGGAAGACATTAAAAACTATTATCCATTCATTTCAAATTTAATTCGCATTTGTTACATAGTTTCACCCCTTGTCTGTCAGACTGTCACTCAGCGGTGTTTCGTGTGTTCTTGTGATGCTGGTCACCAATGTTTCAAATGCCTGTAGGGTGGCCCACATTGAGCAAGTCTCAGCAGTGCTTTCAGACTAGGAATCGAAGGTCTAGAGGATATAGGCTGTCCACTCCTGAGGAATTAGCCAATGAAAACCTCACTCCTAGCACAGAAAGTAGCGGGAGATTTTCTGATATACTGCTTGACGATGAGCCTGTCAGACGGGAGGAAACAGCCGAAGACAGCCTGGCAGCTGCCTGCGCAAAGTAGATGATAATGACATCGCTGGATGGAGAAACGCTTTCTGGCTCTTTTTTTTATGGATAGGACTCAACGCAAAGATATGAGAAGCAGAAAGTCTTCAATTAATAACAGGCACTTGGAAAACATAAAGTGTGAACCTAGAAAATTGGAACTCATCAAAATAAAATACCTAAATATCTATCTCATAGGCATTTGTGAGATGGACCAATATGGGACATTTTGAATCATCTGGAGCATCTGTGTACCATGTCCAGAACAACCAAAGGAAGAGAAGTGGCATTGCCTTCATCCCCTCAAAGAGTATTGCAAGACTTACCTTGAAGCAACATGCTCTCTGTAATAGGACAGCATCTGTACTCAATGATGTCTATTTGATACAATTATTATTCAAATGCCATGCAAACCACGAAAGCTGGTTTGTCTACAGAAACCCAATTTCGACTGAGTTGTCTAGAGAAACAAGGCCAAAAGCTCTTATACATGATTATGTATAGCAAGTTTGTGTGTGTATGTGTGTTTATCCAAAGTAAGTCCAACTCAATATTCTTGGCCAGTACCACAATTCAAATGCATCTCTTCTTCTTTGGGTGATCAAGAAGGTGGTGAAATTCAGACTTGGTGAGGAAAAAGCTGAAACAATTTTTGTTTTGGATCCATGAGAATATAATTGCTCATTCTTTCAGGGTTCCAAGGGCTATCCTGTGGAATTTTCCTCATAAACCTTATGCTATTAACTCTACAGGACTGGTAGTGCTTCTTCAACTTCTTTTTTGCCCTGAAATCCCAAGAATCTTTAAAAGTAACACAATTTGAGTCTCTCTAAAAAGCCTCAAAGTGTCCTTCTGACTGGATGCAAATCAGAGAGGGCAGAATTCTTCCAGGATGAGTGAGAGAGAGAGAAACATTGCCTTCAGAGTGAAGAGACAGAGAGAGAAAAGTCTGCAGACAATAGCTTCACAATTTCATAATCTTGTTTAATAAGACATTCTAAAGATTTGTAGCAATTGTTAATGACTTATCTATGATTGTTTAACCATTCCAATATCAAATTTTTAAATTTTTGTTTAATGCTCTATCATTTATTATGCATATTGTTGGCCTTTTTGTTTACCTTAGCTTTGTTCTCACAGATTTACTGGAACTCTACTGGCTTAGAGATAAAATCTCTGCTGCTAAACAAAGTATCTGCTGTTCAGATTCTCAGCTCTGTGGAATCTTCTGTAAAGATTTTAGCCTTAGCAACCACATAGAGTGTCCATATTAGTTGGAATCAAACCTATGGCCATGAATTGGTTTTGCTGGTTTTAGTCACAGACTCACAGATTCGTCCTTAAGTGATCCCAAGACAATTAATGCTCCACTAGCCATTCACAAGTATATGAAAGCTACGAACTTTAACACAGCAAATTTCACTGTGATATATAATTTGGGAAATTATTTTATAAACATAATATTTTGTGCATAGCTAAGCTTTGAAGAAAGTGTGGTTCATGGATATTACTCTTATTCTATTAGGATATTCAGCCTTTTAGTTCTCAAGTGGTTGACCTCTAAATCATTGGTAGTTATTATTTCATATTAATCAATATTTTTATCATTTTTCTTTAATCTTTGAACATGTGTGTTTTCATCTTTACTATTTGTATAATTAACAGTTGGAATCTCTTTTCATTTCAGTTATTTGTCAATAAATTTTAATTTCAAATTCATATAATTTTATTCTCCATCTATAAAAAATGACATCTTTCCAATTGTGAGTGGTCTTTTAAAATTTAAAAATATATGTAAAACTGTGTTTTTCTTTAACAAAAGATGACTATATATGTAGAATGTAAAACTGCACATATTAGTCTGCCATTTTATCATATGTATTACTATGTTCTTTTATACCACAAGCATAATGAATAGCTAATCTCATTTGGATATGCTCAATCCAAAAATATAGGGAAAGCAAGTTTGTTGGACATACTTTGACTTGAGTTGTCTCTATGCACAACTAGACGCTTTATTAGAGAGCAGTTTAAAAGGCTTTATCAGTTTTGCTGGCATTTGATTACTTTGAAATGGTTTAAGAAAGAAGGACCTGCTTAAATTGTATGCTGTCAGAAAGAAAGTAACTTTGTGATTGCTTTTCTTTATAAAGTCTAGAGGATAAAAAGACAGAGGTTAAGGGTATAATTGATGAAATTATGTGTAGTCATATTAGTCAAGAGAATGATGTAATTTGTCATTTTTGTGATTTGGACAATATGCATATTTTTTCCATTGTCAGACATGATGACATAGTAGTCCTTTTATGTGTGTTTCCATCCTTGATTATTTCATGGTCACAGAGTGACCTTGTTTGATCTCATTGTTCTGCTAAATGGCTTGTATTCAGCAACATCAGGCCTAACCGTGTCTCAGTTCACCTCCTAGAACAATGAATGTCTGGATGACAGCACTGTGACAGCTGTGACATTATAGGAGCTGCTTTTGCCCTTTATCAATTGTATGAACTCCAAATGTTAGAATGCTTATAGAGAGCGGTTTGGGTCTATTTTATAATTTATTTGGATCCACGACTTGTAAATTTGATTAACAATTTTGATAACCAATAATCTATTTTTTAATTATAGTCAGATCAAAGAGAGCAAAATAGAATTACTTAAACTAACTTTGGAGGAAATCTAAGATATTGGCTATAAGATAAGTTCATAAGGTATCATTTTAAGAGCTAAAATATATGGAGTAAAAAAAAGGAGAAAGTCACTGTTGACAGGTATTTCTGCCCTTTTAGTTATTCGTTTTTAGGAGCACTGCTACTACTTTGCTAAACTTCAAATAGAACTTAGCTTGCTCGTTTATCCATCTGCATGCTACCTGTATTTTAGGGACTCTGACCCAAAATGCGCTGGTCCAAGAAGATAGTCTTCTAACTCTTCACCAAGTGTTCATTATCAATGTGGGCAAAAACCAAAATATAGTTTAATTCACAGGAGAACTTTTTATATTTTGCCTTTCAGTTGAAAATGATATTAAAGTGAACTAGGGAAGAAGTATAAAAAATTGCTATATAGATTAGTAAATATGTATTTTATATACAAATTTCTGATTAAAACACACTAGTTTGTATACATGTATCTTCTTAAAGCTAATGCATTATAATCAAAATGTATAGTATTTTAATTTTCAAGAACAGACACAATATTTATTCAAATTTGAAATATATATATATGTTGTAGATTTTGGCATAATACTTTGGAGAGTTTTATTTCATTGTGGGCTTTTTCTTAAAATGTGTTCTGTCACCAGGTTCAGTTATTTTTCATATAAAACAATTCTGTTTATAAAACTCTCCTTTAGAAAAGTGATCCTTGAGGTGCTAAAAGATTCCTTATGATTCTGTCAGGTAATCTCAAATTGGCAGTTCAGAATCATTGGTCACTCCATTTGTGAAAATGAAGATTTTATAATAGCTTCTAAGTACTTGCAAGCCTCAGAAATCAGAATTAGCTTAATGATATTGAGTGGTTTGAGTTTTGGGAAAGAATGAGTTTAAGAGCACATTTTGCTGAAATGAATTTAGAATATCTCAACATAAATTATATATACACTGATACTTAAGATAGGATCTTGGTCTTTGAGCAGCTTACATTGTCACACAAAAGGCAGAGATCTATGAATATCAGATGCCACAGTTCAAGACAAACCTTTTGAAATGGTCAAAATATCAATAAGGTTAAAATGGTCAAAAATAAGGAATGATTAAGACCTTGGTCATTTTTTGGTAAAAAAAATACAATTGCACTGTTTATACTTTAGTGAGACTTGAAGAGAATCTAAGCATGTATTGAGAACCTAGCCAGAAATACTCCCATCATTACAAAGCATTACCTGCCTTACTTATATAGCATAGTACATCATACAAAATATGCTATTGTGTGTGACTTATGCAGTCTATGTTTACCGATGTGGAAACCGAGGCACCAAGTTACAAAGTTACATTTGCTGGATGGCATAGACAGAAAAGAAGTAAGTTGGCATTTGAACATGTAGAAAAGATTCCCAAACCTACATTGATAAGTGTCTATATTTTCTTATAATTTAATGCTATTATTTTTCAAAGAATAGCAGTTCCCTTTGTTTGGTTTTGCTTTATCTTTGTATTGTAAGCATCATGTTTTTACATTGGAAGAAAAGGTGACTCAGATGGGGCCAAGGAAAAAACCCAAATCTATTCACCTGGATTCAAAGTTATATTGTAATTAGTAGTCCATAGTTTGCATTTGAGTTAATTTTGTTGAAATAAACCACACAAGTAAAGTAGATGTGGGGTACACCTCCCCCTCCAATGGAAAGCGTTCAGCTGGACAGAGTTTTTTTTTTGGGGGGAGGGGCATCACTGCCCTCTGGTGGTCCTGTGGACAGCGTTTTTGTAGTACTCATTTTCCCATTGGGCAGAGCATCACACAACTCATTTCTGAGCTAGTGCACTCTGAGGCATCCCCTGAGAAGGTTCTCTGTGGCCACATGACTTTTTGTGTATTTAAATGGTTTCTCTTGAGCCTTTTTTGTGTGTGATGGCTGATTTAACAAAAAATAGCATGCGGCTCTAAAATACTGTTTCCTGCTACAGAAAAAAGGCCACAGAAATTGTTGTGTTTTAAAGATGGCCTACAGTGACAGGGGTATGGGAGAAACTCAAGTTTACTAATGTTTTTCTTCTTGACATCTGTCAACTTCTCAAATGGATAGAAATGTCAATGGGCAGTATATTTGGAGTCTGTTCTACCAAGTCAGATTGTTAATCAAGCTTTCTATTTAGAGATTCTGAAAAAAGTTGAACAATTGCCTGCAACAAAATAATACCTGATTTGTGGCAGAGAGGGGACTGATTTTGCCCACAGAACAGTGCTCTTGCTCAAGCAGCCATTCCAGTGCTCCAGTTTTGTGGGGAAAAAAATCCCAGCAAATCTTTCTCTTTCCCCCACACCTGATTCACCTGACCTCACTCAAGGTACCTTCTTTTTGTTTCTGTAAATGAAGTGGCACATAAGCATACAGCAATTTAACAGACAATTTGATGGAAGAGGTAAAAAAAATGAGGAATGTGCTATCAGTCTTCAAAACAGATGAGCTTGAAATCTGTTTCAAAAATGGAACCACAGATTTGACAAATTTATTAATTGCAGTGGAGGTGATACATTGGTATTTTTTTATTTTAAATACACATATTTGAACAATATTTGGATTTCTTCTGGGTATCTCCATGTATGCATTTTGACAAATATTTGATAACATGTGTACACTTTTACAATATTATTCAAAATAGTTTTACTGCTGTAAATATGTTCTGTATGCCACCTAGATTCTATAGACCTCTAAGCCAAAATAGAACTGTCCTGTGGGTTTTAGAAATATAACCTTGGCTGGATCTCCCTCAGAGGGAATGGTGGGTCAGATTGCTCACTCTCTGGTCTGGACCCCACGACACCACCAGGGCTAGTAGTCTCAATCCACTCAGGGGCAGCACATTTGTGGTTTGCGTTTCTACCTATCTATCTCACTTCTCTTATACTTGACACCGTGATTGTTACCATCTTTTTTTAGTCTTGCCTTTTCCACAATATACTTCTGAACTGGTACACAATGTAACTTTTCAAGTTCTGTGTCTCTCTTAGAAATATGCATCTAGAGTCACATGTTTTCAAATATGATTCATTGATCTTTACCCCTGAATGGGACTTCACTAAACAGATAATCACCAGTTAATTTTGGTTTTGTTTTCATTTGTTTCTCCATTTGTTCAGTTACATGAGCAAGATGGCATAGGTGCACAAGGAGTGAATTGGTTTTGGATCACTGTAGAAATGCTTCTCATGTTTAGAGTAATTATGAAAAATTTGCTGTGTACACATGAGCTTAAATTTGTATATGCATGTTTTCAACTTATTTAAGCAAATCATTGTATTTTATACTAAGTTCGTGTTTAACTTTGTAGGACACCACCAGCGTGTCTTCATTTTGTTTTCCCCTTAGCAATGAATGATGGTTCTTTTTCTTCCACATGCTCACCAGTATTGATATTGTCAGTATTTTAGACATGGTCCTTTCTAAGAGAAGCCCTGGTGACACAACCATTAGGCCTTCAGCTGCTAAGCAAGAAAACCAACAACTCAAGCTCACCTTGTACTCCATGAAAGAAAGACGCACTGTCTGTTTCTTAAAAACTACAGTATTAGAAGCCCGACCATGTTATTTGACTCCAACCTATAAGGTCATTAAGATTCTTTATTAACTCAAGGAAATTACATTTTTAGTTTGATAGATGTACACTTGTTCCTATTTTGTTTTGATTTACAATTTACAAGTGGCAAATTTTTATTATTTCATATTTGTTTCTGCCATCTGCATACTTTCATTGTTGAAGTCTTTCTACATGATTTTTCCAATTTAATTGATTTTTGGTTTTTTTATAATGTCACCCCCTCAGAATTACTAGAAGTCTTCCTCCCTTATTCCAAACACAGATATCAAAATTTGGGAGTGCTCAACTTCTTTTCATAAAATTGGATAGTATTTGCATATAGCATATGAACATCCTAATGCATACTTTAGATTGTCAATAATACAAAGACTAATTATAGTGCATAATGCAATGTAAATGCTATATGAATATTGCTATATTTGCTTATTGTTTTAGGAATTTTTATGGTCAATGAGTCAGACCTGATTGCCTAGATAAAAAATCCAAGAACACTCATATGTATATAAGAGAACAATTTATATCAAAGAGCGATATTATAGAGATAAAACATCTTAGACCTATTCAGATCAAGTCCCTAACTCCAACATTAGCCCATATGCCCAATGCTAGTCTAAAATTCCCTTTCCCTACTCAGGTAGTGTATGCAATGATGATGAGAGCAGGGAGATCACAAGCCAGAGGATGGAAAATCTTGTGACTGCAACGCCAGCAGAAGCATTTCAGCAGCAGCGTGGGTCTCCATGTGCCTTTTCCAGAGTCTGCATGTGCCTCAACATAGATTGTCAATTGAAGCAATCCAAACCCCCAAGCAGGGATCACTAGACTGTGCCCTAGCTGTCAAAGGGGATACCACCCCTGTACTCTTACACTTCCTCAAGTTGACATATAATGACCTAACTACTACCGTGCTCACCACCCAAGTTTGCTCTTATGAAAGCATTGTCTCTTGAACATGTGTGTTACTTAATGCTGATGTAACAACAATAAATATTTAAAAGTATGATTCAAAGAATATAAATTTAAATTTGTAGTAGGCATGAAGAATTTTCTATTAATGGTATGATTCTCAAAGAAAGGTCTCTTTTGTCCTATTCTAGCATTTTTGAATCCAGCAAATCTTGGAGCTCTTGAACTTCCTAGTGTTTGATTCCTAGGCTGTGTTCCCAGGCTGTGTTACTGAGTACATTCTACATTGTTAGGACCTTATTTATCCAGGGACAAAGGAGCGGGGGCTTTGGGGGGGAAGTGAGGGTGACACATTTGGAGGGAATGAGGATGGCAAAATCCAGTATATGGAAATTTCATAACCTACTATGCATTGCCGAGCCATACATGACTTATATTTTCTCCTGTTAGCACCTAAAAATTGCACAGTTTGGCAACGTTCAGATTGATCATGCATTTTTAGTGCAGAGCCCTTTGGCACTGTGGATTAGACAGTTGGCTAATCCACGGTTTATAGCAGTAGCTCATGAAAATCCACCAACTGCTTTTTATTGTGAAATTAAATACATTATTTGATTAATTAATACCATTCCCTATATGAATATATTTTATTACATTAGTATATTGTTAGTATTGAAGGTTTTCTCCTTTAATATATTTTAAATCATGTTATTGGGGGCTTATAAAACTCTTAGCAGAACCCATCCATACATCCATTGTATAGAAAGCACATTTGTACCTTTGATGCCATTGTCATTCTCAAAACAATTTCTTTCCACGTAAGCCCCTCCTGGTATTGGCTCCTTTTTTCATCCCCTCCCTACTCCGCCTTCCCTCATGAACCCTTGAAAATTTACAAAATATTATAATTTTGTCTTGTTGAATGATGTCCGATATCTCCCCTCGCCCACTTCTCCATTGTCCATACCACAAGGAGGAGGTTATATATAGATTCTTATAATCAGTTCCCCCTTTCTACTTCATCCTCCCTCCATTCTCCCAGTGCCGCCACTCTCCCCACTGGTCCATAAGGGACAGGTGTGTCATGGATTCCATGTGTTTCCAGCTCCAATGTTCTTTATGGAAGAAAGTGAGGCTGTCTGCTCCCATGGAGAGAAAAAGCCTCAAGAACACATTCTGTTTCAATGAATTTGGGTTTTTGATTTTGGGTCAATTTTTTATGAAATGTGCAAAGTTCAAATCCAAATCATTCTACCTTGTTGTTTCTGTTTTGCATTTGGCCTTCTGGTTGTTCCACACCAAGTGTCCAAATATTATTTCTCCATTGAGCTGTTTATTACAGGTGAAACTATATGCACACTTGACTGGGTTTATTTATGAATTACCTTGTCACATGTACACATTTGTTTAGTTCTTCATGAACACTTTTTTCTCTTCATAATTAAAATTTTTATTTTTTCAAGAATATTTTCACTTTGCAAAGGCAAGGTTGGCAATTAAACCTCACATCACTATGATATATTCTAGGATGCTATAGAACTTGTATGTTTTATGAAACCATATGAAAATCTTTTGAAATCAAACTTCCACTCATCCTTCCCTCTGCTGGCCATGTTTTTAGGGATGTCTTATTTCTGGTCTTTCTTTAGTACTTGGTCAAATTTGTCTTGTGTTACCAACAAGTGGAGGGAGATGTGTACTCTTTCTAACCTTAGATTTCAAGATGTTTGCAAATTATATGGATTTCCATGCTTTCTGCATCCTTCAGAAATAGACATGTCAAAGATTTACTTTTCTAAGCATTTTCCCTGAGAAATTATTTCTACTTCACAACTGACAAAAGCTACAAATTATATGCATACATATACACATGTATCTGTAAAGATATAGATACATATAAAAGATACAGTCTACATAGATGATATAGATAGATGATTGATGATAGTTGATAGATAGATAGATAGATATGTAGATAGATAGAAACTACATAAATAAAACCCTCTCATCTTAAGGCAATAGTTAGGGAATAATTGGGATTTAATTTAATTAGTTCTCAATTTAGCAGTATATTCTATCACAATGATATAATGATTTAGAAGCCTTTTGTAAAAACTGAAGATTTTTCATTTCTGTCTGGCAATATTTAGTGTAAAAACACTAACGTTATTGTCATTTGCTACCTATTATTAAATTGTCAGCTTCACTGCACTTGGAAATCCATGTGTAATGTTTGAGATTAAGAAAAATATAAAGAGCATGATTAATTACAAAGTCACTAATGGTTATTAAAAAGAAATAATTTCCCTAACAAGTAAAAATGCATAAAAGAATGAACTACAGTTCTTATCATTATTTTGTCTATTCAATAGATGAAGTTTTATTGAAAATGCAAAATAAAATCAGTAATTTTAAATAATCAATTACCTCATATGAGAGCCTCTAGATCTAACATCATGACATCATCAAGTCCCAATTCATAGGAACACTGAAAACAATAGAATATACATTAATAATATTTGAACTTACATTCCATAAAAGTTGAGATACCAAGTGCATATATAAATACTATATCAGATATACAAAGCTGTCATTTGAAAACATAACTAAAATTTTCACTTCTTCTATTAAGTCTGATGATTGATTACTGTAATTATATGGATATTAAACAAAAGCCATTTGAACAATTCATAGCAAAAAAATCAAAAGTCACAATTAACCTGAAAGAAATTGAAACAAAGTGAGACTCATATTTTAATTCAAAGGGTAAAATTGATTAATTTATATTATTTGGCAGTACTGAATCCATTCCACTAATCAAAGAAGTTTAAGTATTCAAAAGAATGTCAATGATACTTAAAAGTGCTAAAAACAAAGTTATGTTTTTTAATTTTGATTTGATTTTGTAGCATAAAAATATAGAAATCTACATTTAAAATCCAGTATCTTCTGAATGTGCAATATATTAATTATTTGTACCTGCAATATATTTCAATTTCCAATTATCTGTAATACTTATTACAAATAAGTAATTACAAATACTTTCTCTCAATAAGAAGATTCAATCATTGCAACATATGCAATTATTGCAACACAATGAAGTGAACTGGGTTCACTTGAAATTTGAGTATGTAGTTTACTGTCTTTATTACTCATTATGGTAGTAGTGAGGGTAAATTCTGGGAAGTGTAGGGAGTGTATAATAAATGGTACCCAGTGGATAAGGCCTCCAATGGATAAGTGTTCTGTCTACGAAGACCTGGACTGCTAACAGTGAGGTCGTGGCCCTTACAGTCACCAGTTGCTCAGAAAGAAAGACAATGCTATCTGCTTTTGTGAAAAGTACAGCTTCAGAAATCCTATATAGGTTTGCTTAATTGTGACTTAACCTAATGGTATCGGGCTCTCTGTTAAGAATGGATAGCAGTTAATTATAAAATAATGGGAATGCATGTAGCAATTTTAATAATATTCATATTATAAGTCATGGATTAAACCCCTATGTTCTGAACTCTTAGCTATGGATTAAATATAAATATACATATCTACCGATTTATCATCTATGACCTAATTTGCACTCTCAAAAGTCAAAAAAGGTATGTTTTAACCTTTGTTTTTTAAATAAGAAAGATGGGATTTTAAAAGATGAGATAATCTGTATGAACTACATACTATACATTTTTGTTTGACTCCAAAATGCTATTATATTTTTATTTTTATTGATTCTATTCAAATTTATATTGTTTCCTAGAATTTGTCATTCACAGTTTATGATTTATTTAAAAAATGTGTATTATTTCTTAGTTAGAACTTGTTAATTTTCTAGTTGCTTCAACTTCTTAAGACAAGTATATGTTTATAGTCACACTTATCTTAAGAATTAGAACTATTACCCTCAGTCAATTCCAGCTGATAGTGACGCCCATCCCCTTGGTGTTTGAGTGGTTATGCATTGACCAGTTAACCACAAGGGCAGCGCCTTGAAAACGCCAACTGCTTCAAGGGAGAGACTTGAAGCTTTCTAACCTAGTAAATAGACACGGCCATGAGAGTCACCACAGTGGCAGTTCTGTTGTGTGTAGTCCCAATGAGTAGGACAGAGTGGAATAGCAGCAGAGGGCTTCTGGAACTGGAAGTCTTGTGAGGGTTCTCTTCATTTGCACACCACCTAGTCTGTTCAAATGTCTGAATAAAATTATAAAATCAAGATGCCCAGTTTTTGAGTAAGTTAAAGTATATCAATATCCATGAACTAACATTTACAAATATAAGGGATACCTGCATTCCCTTGTTCATCTTTGAAAAATTATTCATCTCTTTAATTACAGATACTGGGTTATATCATTATTCACAATTTAAAATAAAATTTTGATACAGAATCTGTATATATTCCTGAACTAATGCGTACAAATAAATAATTGTTAACAAAACTGATATTTTACACCATTTTAGCAAATAATTCCAACAGAGGCTTTAAATGAAGATTTATGACATATTAAGTAGAAGGCTCCTAGATATTTAATGAAGAAAATTAAATATGTTAAGTCATTAATTTGAATAAAGATAGATTTGCATATTTGCACATATAATAGTGTACCTGCACAAACAGGGGTGAACACTGCTCTGTCTCTCACAAGGCTCTCTCGATGCTGTTTCTTACAGAACTCTGCTTTTCTGCACTCTACTCTTGTAGGTTTTATAATTTATTTCAATGACCAAATGGAACGCACAGAAAATGCACTTGTTAATATTATTTAGTGTGGTAGTTATAAGGCTGCAATTCAGGTTAAAATGTTCAGGATACAGCTTTTCAGTCAAAAAAGATTGCACAGTTGTCTGAGGACCATGGTACTCTGCTATGAGCCTCAGCCTGAGGATGTCAGCACCACAACCGTGTGTCACCAAGCCCAATTCACCAAATTAAATGCCCCCAAAGAACCCCATTCCATTAAGTCAATCACGTACCCCAAAACACTCAGCTTTTCTTCCTCTGTGGGCTGGGAAATTCACTGCTCAGTCTCAGCTCTAGCTCCCGGTTCTGCTGCTGCTGTTCATTTGTCATTATGGTTCTGGCGCCAAGGTGGTCACATGAAGACAGGAGACTCACTGTCCAGGGACTTAGGGTCCATAAGGGGCACTAAACTCCTGGCGCTTGCTGGTAGTGATATCCTCATCCTGCTTATATAAGGATTGGAGTTGAACCCCTTTTCACCTCATATTACATGTTCACTACACGAGAGAATTGTTTGTGTATTTCTTTATATAGAAGCATTTTTAAAGTTAATTTCATCAAGATAATATGCACTTCATATATCTCAGACACAAAGAAGCAGAGCACTATGTTTTCTGATATGAAACATGCATTCTTTCATTAAATGTTAATAACTGAATATGTAGCTGAAATTTGGAAATTATTATTATTTAATTAATAAGATGTTTATTTAACATAGCATAATACATGCTTCATTGAATTATGTGCATTCATTAACAAACTAATTATTTTGTGTCGACTAATAAATTATCTTTTTAAGAGTTGCATTGATTACATACTTGAGCAGAATAGGTAATATATGTTTCAACTAAAATATTTAACAAACTCAAAGCATTTTAATTACTGTAAAACTTTACCTGTATTTTAGACACAATAGGTCTGTAATTATAAACATTGCCACTTCTTCTGTAACGTTTGTTAAAATAAGTCCATTTTAATATGTTTTTACTGTGTTTAAATTTTTTAATGAATAATTGAAAAGGTGAGGCTTGGGAATTGGCACAAATGTGCTGCACTAGGGCTCCTAAGTCCATTATGAGGAAAGTTAATCAACTTATCTAATTGGAAAAATGACAGCATTTTTATATGAGGAAAGATAATATCTATTATATAAATGTTTATATTACCTAAAACTAATAGCGGCAATATACGTCTGAATTGTAATAAGATAGCTAAGAAAAATATCCATATTACCATATTGATCAAATCTCGCTAGAACCTCCAACCTATAATATAAAATATTTACTTCTAAAGGAACAGTGAATTTTTAAATGGATAATTTTAAGGTAAACAAATAGGCTAGAACTCAATGCTTCTTTCTTAAAAGGCATACTTGGATCTTTATGATGTCGGTTCTCTATTTCCAATGTACATAGCCCTGTGATTAAATGCCTGAACACCTTCTCCAGTATTTGTAAGAATGTTTTTTTCCTTTTTGCAATCACTTCTCATTTGTGTTTCATCCATCTCTAGATATACACAAATGTCTGTTGAATTTTACTTAAAAATGATCTTATTATCCCTTTTCTAAAGCTGTTCCAGGAACACTTATAAACATTTGAGACAAAATTAATTTTTATAAACTTCTCTCATAATGGAATTAGGAGCCCTGGTAGGGTAGTGGTTATTGTAGGCTGCAATTCTCAAGGTCAACGTTTGAAACCACTAGCCACTCTGTGGAAGAAAATCATGGCTTTTTATTCCCACACAGGGTCACTTTTCATCTCAGAACCTTACAAAGAGTCACTATGAGTTGGCATTGATTCAGTGGCAATGAGTTAATTCATGCCGGATTTAAAAGTCATCTAATGCCAATGTTCCCCTGCTGATAGCATAAAGCAAGCACACTAAATAATCACAAAGCGTACCCAAAGGTTTACATATGTTTAGATTTTGGTGAAAGATAGCTTGACTATATACACAATCCCCAGGTGATTAATTCTTCATTGCATTTCTTTGAATAGTAACCAGGGATTTGAACGGTCATTCCACCAAGGAGAGTGCACTAGAAAGTGACCCAACATCATCTTCCTAATCATCATAGAGAGGAAAGTCTCCCTTGAAGCATGCCTGGATGTGGCCTCCAGAGAGATTGACATATTGGGGTCCCAGAGTCATAAGTCCTGCATGCATGCCCTCAGTGTCTTGGTCAGGTGACCCTGGATCAATGCATAGCATGTCTAGTTCTCAAGCATGCTCATGTTCCCCATTCTGTAGTCCCATGTGTAACTGCTATATCACTCTGCCAGCAACCACACTTTTATGTCAGTCTCCTTTGCTCCGTCATGTCCTATTTAAACAAATAGTGCCCTGTAACCTCAAGAACAATATGTGACCTCGTGATAATTGCCTCCCACATCCTGATTATGATTTTTTCTCTGGTCTTTCTCCTGTTTATGGCTTAATAAAAGTCTATATGCATGGCAATGTAGACTTGGACAGTGTAGTAGTTATGCATGAGGCTGCAATCATCCTGGCCATCTTTCTGAAACGACCAGCAATTATGCAAAATAAAGACTACACTTTCAACTCCTGTAAAAAGTGTTGTGATTGGACCCCTACAGCAGTATTGCTATGAGTCAGAGTGGACACAATGGCAGTCGGTTTGGGTTGAGGGTTTTTTTTTCCCCAAAACACACTAGGAAGTCAAACCCAGGTCTCAGGATGGTGACTGCTCTTTTAACGAGTGCAGAGATGATCATTCTTGCACTTTTTCTCAATTCTCTCTCACTCTTAGAGATATTGTTCATGTTGTCGTCACAATCAGATCATAAATATTGGATTGCAGTGATCATAATAGACATGTAGTTTCAAGAATAAAACTAATCCAACTGTTTATAGAAGATAAGAGTAGTCATACACCTGGATAATAATATGTTTTTTTTTAAATCTCAGTTATTAATGAATCATTCTAATGATGGCCTTTAAGGTCAAGAATAATTGATACAGATAATAGGTGCTTCCAAGTCACAGTTTGGATAATGCTGTAATTTTACATAATAATTCACTAGAAATCATTAAATAATAAAATGTCACTCGTGACCTTACAGGATTTCTTAGTTTTCTTCTGAGATAAAAACAGGACTCAAAATGTCAGACCTACTCAGTAAATGGACTATGCTTGTATAATTCCCTTTTCTCAATCATGTTTTAAAGTCTATAGAATTTTCCAAATTAATAACACTCTCAAGATAATTATCTTATGCCCCAGCAAGATGATTTTTAATGTATCACATAATGATAATGGTCTCTAAAGTGAACCAGAGATATGTATAAACAGAGATATAAAAATGGATTTGGGGCTTACCCTTCATTCTAGCCACAATCTAAGAATAATTAATTATTAGGACATGGTCCTGTTCCATGGTGACCCTCAGAATGCAATCACTGAAATTATGGTTGATACAGCAAAGTTTGGTGAAGAAAACACATGGTGCACACTGTCAGCAGGAATAGTACTTATGGTCTTAAAAGATTGGTTTCAAGCAAGCAGCTATTTCTATGAGACACCAACTAAATCCACATGGAAGAAGGATGCTAGCCTGAGTTATCCAAGGATTATAAATAATACAATTCAAATGCAGAGGAGGGATTAGGATCACAATTTAAATCATGTACTAGTTTGCACAAGGTAATAGGTTACAATGGAAAACCAAAACTCATTCTCAGAGTTTTCACATGGATTATGCCTCTGGTGAATTCTCTCTGACCATGTAGTTCAAGAAAGTGAATGGCCGTGCTATCATAGAGACAGCACTGTGAAGTCAATTATAAGAGATGCAGTAAGGTAAATCTGCAATACCTTATCACTCGCTTCCCTAAAGTGACCAGATTTTAAGTGGGACACCATTGACAGGGGCAGGGGTGTGGGATTCTTGTTTAAAATTTGGTGTATATGGAACAACAAAAATGCTGATGGAATGCAAGAATAGTATTGTAATATATTTATTTTCATTTTAAAATCCCACGAGAAATTATTAAATTGTGAAAAAGGGGGATGTCTGGTCACATTTTTCTGACCCAATTTTAAGGTTGTTTCAGATTTTTAATCTTTTCTATTTTCTTTCTTATTAAGATTTTTCTATGTCGTGGCTTACCATTGTTGTTTATTTTTATGTTTGCCTGTTTACTTCCTGGTTACTTTTTGTCTGAGTTTTGGCTTTTTATATGTAAACTCCAAAATAGGTAGAGTGATAGAGACAGTAACTGGATTGGTATGTGCCTGGGGGCTTAGCAGGGGAGGGAGTGGGAGCTGGAGAGTTAATAGCAAAGAGTATGAGAAGAAAACCTTATGAAATTGTAGTGAGGATTGCACAAGTCTTCTTAATATGGCTAAATTATATGCTATATACAGTATGTGCCAATAAAACGATGAAGAAATTCCATCATCTTGATTGTAATTCTTTCTCTCTCTCTCTCTCTCTCTCTCTCTCTCTCTCTCTCTCTCGCTCTCATGCATATACTTATCCCAAGGTATGCTGGGTTTTTGCACTTTATATCTTGGGATGTTGACTGAAAAATGAACACTTTGAACCCACCTGTAGCTGAGCAAGAGAAAGATGAAGCTTTGCCTCCTGTGAAGCGTTTCGGCTTAGGGAGCTACAGAAGCTGGTCTACTCTGTCCCACAGAGCTGCTGCAATGCGTCAGCATCTATTAGATGGCAGTGAGCTTGGGCAATTGTGTTTGGGCTTGAATAAATATCAGAATATAGTATGAATTGATAACAAATCAAGTAATTGAGATTGTAAAATTAGTACACCCTATTTCTTATAAATGTGTTTTTAGCAAATGGAGTAACACTTTTGAAAATAAGATCATTATATTTTACAGATGAAAAAAATAAAAAGCAGGGGAAGGGAACAAGAACGCTTCCCTTTCCTTAGATGTTGTTTTTTTTTGTTTGTTTGTTTTTACCTGTTGTTCTAAAATTTACCTCAGAATTACTTAATGTACCTACTTGGACACTATCTAAATAGCTATAAGGAAGACTGAATCTCACAAGAAATAAATGAGAGAAAGTGCAAAGAATGAAATTTAGTGTATGGAAATAAAAAAATGAACAGAACATTTTGAAGCAGTTTTTACCCTCTATGGAAAAAATAAACAACAGGCAGAAATAAAGCATTCCACAAAAAGCTAACATGTTTGTTCCCCATATTCCACTTCACATTAAGCCTTGATTCCATTCATCATTCTCTTTGTACCTCATATCCCAGTCAGCAGTGCTTTCACACAGCGGCAGACTTCTAGGTCTGTAGCTTTCAGATATCCAGGCAGCTCTAGAATGTAATATTTCCAGCAGCATATGGATGTCGGCTCTTCACTTTGCTTTTCCTTTCCCTTTTATCATCAATACAGTTCAGATGCCAACTTTACCAACAGACCGTGTGTTTAATCCTGATAAAGGGTATCATTCCTTCATTATGTTTTAAATTTATAATGACAAGAACTTATTAATGAAATGTGGTAAACATCCTATGTGAAACCTGTAACAACTTGGTGCTGACAATTTTGCTGAACTTTATGGCAAGTTTCAAGATTGAAAATTAGTCATGCATGCCCAGCAAATTTGCACAGCTTTTAACCAAATACAATAGATGTTAGTCATTTTTA
>PVJH01025888.1:0-21243 GCA_004026705.1 Nesogale talazaci | reverse complement strand
AAAGGGTGGAAGCTTGCTAGCTGAGGGTGAGAGTTCAGTCAGTGAGGACCTGTGTGAGGAGTGCTGGGTGTTGTCTTGTCTCAGCTGCTGTCTGCTGTGGGTCCTGTGCGGGTGGTGGAGTGAGGCCAAGGAGTCTATGGTGTTGTAGAATACTTTCTCCCCTCTCACTGTGTGCTTGTTCTCTGCGTGGTCTGAAAGGCAATCCAGTTTACTCCCAGCTTATGAATGGCATTGTTCTAAGTCTTTCTGTGCCTCGAATTTGTAGGTTTGTCTGCATGGGCACACATTGTTCTTAATTGGCCTTACTTAGTGCGAGACCTGGTGCTGGTAGCGATTAGGCGTGGGCATGCTAACCAAAGGTTGGTAGTTCCAACATACCAGCTGCTCCACGGGGCAAGATGAAGGTGTCTGCTTCTGGAAAGAAACTTTGTGGGGCCATGGGTATGAGCCAGTGCAAGAAGAGGCTGGAAAACTTTTTCATTATTTGAAAGGTACAGATACAGTGAGATGATGTTGACTAAGAGTTTATTGCTATTAAGGGTTTGTTGGTTCATAACTTTTTTTTTAATTTTAGGCATCACTGCCCTCTGGTGGTGGGAGTAGGAGGCCCAGCCTTTGCTTCTATGAGCTGGAATTGAACCTCCATCCCAGTGGGCTGCAGTCCCGTGCACAACCACTATGCCACCAGGGCTCAGCCCCGGTTCATAACTTTTAAAGATCATTTTATTGGGGACTCTTACAACTCATTGCAATCCACACATCAGTTATATCAAGTATATTTGTACATATATTGTTGGCATTCTTTTCTAGATACTTATTTCTTTTTTTGTTATTTTTAATCATTGTAAAAACATTTCATTGGGGATTCTTATCAATCAATACATACATCTATTATATGCAAACACATTTGTACATTTGTTGCCATCATGGTTGGTTCATAACTTTTTTTTTTGGGGGGGGGGCATCACTGCTCTCCGGCGGTGGGAGTAGGAGGCCCAGCCCCACTGCTGGAATTGAACCTCCGTCCCAGTGGGCCGCAGTCCTGCGCACAACCACTACGCCACCAGGGCTCAGCCCTCATAACTTTTTGTGTGTGTGTGGCATCACTGCCCTGGTGGGAGTAGGAAGCCCAGCCTTGCTCTGCTCCTGGAGAGCTGCTGCTGGATTTGAATGTCAACCCAGTGGGCCGCAGTCCTGCACTCAACCACTACGCCACCAGGGCTCAGCCCATAATTCTTAAGGTGAGGGCAAATTTAAGGACCAGTAGGAATTGCCGGGCCACACCTCACCCGGGACTTCCTGGAATAGATCTGCTATTTGTCTCTGGAGAGAGTAAGAGCTGAGCCGGAACACCACCAGGCTGTCTGTCTGTCTCGGTGTACTGAAGTGCTCTGATTCATGCCCTCATTGACACAGATGTACATGCTTGCCCTGAGGCCGTGCACCTTTGTGTGGGATTGCTAGGGTTTCCCTCTCAGTTTAATGCTAGAACCAGGATTCAATTGGTTATTAGTAAAGAGCCGTTTAGTTATTTAGCCAGTCATTCAGCTTTTTTTTTTTTCTATAGCAATTGCTTTATTTGCGTACTTGAAATGATCTAATACTCACATTCTGACTTGGCTTGTGTGTCAAAATGCAAGCTGATGGTGATGCTGAGAGCAGGGCTGGTGTGGACCTCCCCAACCCTGAGCGTGTGGTGCTGTAGGGCAGGGGGAGCTCTTCTGGCATCTTGTTTGCTTGCAAGCATTTGGGGATTGAACCACCTCTTTGCTCTTGCTGCATGTTGGGTATGGGGCTGTATAGCCTGTATTGAGAATAGCCCCCCACTCATTTTTCCACTGGCAAAAGGTTACATTCTGGTCCCTAAGTAAAGCGTGTGCCGGCCGGGGATGCTCTTGCTGTTCAGAACCTCGCAGTAACAGACCTCACTGAAGCCAGTATTGGCGACCCAGGGATAATGTGTTTATTTTGGAATTACTTAAGCCTCGTAGCCTTAGCAAACTTAGTGAGCTTGAAAGTAACAATTACACTTTTATAAGTCCCATACAGCCCCCTTTTGTAATGACCCGAGGAAACACTTAGGGTTCCACGGAGTCATCTCCTGGGGACCGTCAGTTTTCCATTGGTCTCTGGCCAGTCTTCTTTAGACAGTTTCTCTTCTATGCATTTAAGAAATAACATGTGTAGGCATTTTTCTAAAAATAATACCTGTGCTTTGTGGAAAATTTAAAAGAACTAGAAAAATACAAGGAAAAAAGTAGGTAATCCGTAATCCTACCATCCAGACAAAATCACCTTCAACTTTCTGGGGTGGGGTGGGGTGTGTGTGTGGCGTGGTGTGTGTGTGTGTATTTTTTTCTTTTCCCTCTGTGTAGGTATTTTTAAACGACATTGGAGCCATTATGTACTACTTTTTATGAAGTTTACTTAAAAGAAAATTTTTTTAACAAAAAGAGAAACCTGATTGCTGTTCTCATTAAAAATTGTTGGAAAAGATTAGCTTTGATCTCCAAGTAATGACACCAATTATATCCCACTGTACTTCTTAAAAAACTCCTAAATGTAACCTTTTTTCCCCTTTATAAAATATTTTTGAGAGGATGTTTGATTTCCTGTTGTTTTATAGATTGTTAAAAATGAAAGAATTAGATATTTTTGGATATGCATGGGGGAAAGTGATGGCTTTCTTATAGGTTGTTATGAGTGGAAGGAAGCCTCCAGGTTAATGTCTGAGTTGGGGAGTGAGCAGATAACAGACAGTTGGTGATGAGGGCTGAGCTTACTCATCTGTCTGGAAGGCTTTGTTTGTGAGGGTGCCTGACTGGTCCTTTCACTTAACTTTGCACTGCCTGGGACCTGTCTGGAAGGGGTTTGTTTGTAGATTTTCAAGTAGGGCAGCTGCATCGTTCCAGCACTGACTGGCCTTGAGCCCGGGGCAAGTTAAGTAATCTTTGTAAGTCTCACATTTCCTGGTCTTTACTTTGGTTGACAGAGTTTCTGGGAGTCCCTGGATAGCGCACATGGTTAAGTGCTGGGTGGTTCAAACGCACCTAGCGGTGACTCAGAAGAGAGCGAGTTTGCAGCCCCGCAGCCTGTGGAGCAGTCCCGCTCCTTCCTTGCACATGGGGGTTATGGGCGAGAATTGATTCACTTGCAACTAACAGTAACCACTGTGGTCTGTAGAGTTGGGGACTTTATTTCGCGTGACACATATCGATGTATTAAAATAGTTGATGATATTTAAAAGTTTTAATATAACCTATATTTCATTGTGTTGAGTTTCCATGGATAGGGTCTTAAGTTAACACAATATTTGGTCTCCAGTGTAGATATTAAACTAGATTTTTAAAAAACAGCTCTTATTGTAGGAATTTTCAGATATACCCAAGCACAGACTCAGACTAGTATAGTGAAGGCATATGTGCCATCTATGATCACCATCAAGTCAGAGCCACTCTTGCTTCAATGTTACTCCTCCTCCTCTTGCCTGAATTATTTTGAAGCACTTCTCTGACTGACAGAATTATGATGCGCATAATATTTGCTAGCTTGGTGTCTTTTTTGTTTCTAAGTATTTTAATTTGTCTCTAGTTTTTATTGAATTTTGATGCTTCATATTGGATGCAGTCAACTGTATTTAAAATTACCAATAGAGATAGTGAACTCTATTTAAAATTATTTAAAACTTATGAGCTGATACATAACCAAACCAGTAGTCACTTGTAAGCTACCATCGTAATCATGCTTAGGAGACTTATTTGGTGATCAGAGTGAAGTATTTAATCCTACCTCCACCACTGATTTTGATAGATATAATGTGAATCCATAAGTACAAATAAAAATTTGAAAAGCACGTTTTTGAGTAGTTATGGTAAATCATTTATAAGGCAGTGTGTAAGTTGTCTTTCAGGGCAGCTGACTAATATAAAAACTCAAATATCGTCCATTTCACTTGGACATTTTGCATGTGCCACAATAATTTTAAAAATCTGTTGGCTATTTTTTGTATTGATGTACATTTCGTGTATTGATGTACATTGATGTAAGGAACACTGAGATTCGAGGTCAAAGAGTCATGCCGGCAATGATGGTGTCAACTTGGCTGGGTCATAATTGGAAGTGGTTTGGCAGTTACGTAATGATAACGTCACCTTCCATTTTTGTGTATTGGGCTGGTCTTTGGAACCTGGTTGTGTTGATAAGTGAGGACCAGGCTGAGGTGGTTTTTTTCTTTTTAAAAAATAATTGGAAATATGGATCTGGTTGCACCAGAGCCCAGTTTTTCCTTGTCTTTGTGTTTTAAACAATATGATCTTATACTCGACGGGACTTTGCTGTTGGTTTTCTCTGTGTGGTAGGAGAGGGGAATTGGACCTGAATTGAAGTCGTCCTGCTCCATGTGTGCATGTTGTTTCATGTTTGTGATTTGATTGATTGGCTGGAATAAGGCCAGAGGTAATAGGTTAGTTTCCTTCCTGGAGTATATTGGGCTATGGTAAGTTTAACATTTTATAAATTGTGCATATACACAACTTCCTTTATATGTTTATAGATCACATATCAATATAACAAAGAAACTTAAAATGATTATTAAAGACTGTAATCAGATTTTTTTTCTTTTTATAGTGACTAGCTTTACGTAGTTAGTTGACTAAACTAATTTTCCCATACTCACACTTGTTCACCTGCAATTTATTTCCTTACTTCCTTGGAATCTTAGCACACTGTTTGAGCCAGGAGACTTTTATAACGTTTGAACAGACTCCAGTAAGCTAAATTAAGTAAAATTGTTGGCATTAAATGGAAAACTGCACCTTTGAAGTTTAAAGTCTCGTCGTTTGGGAATAATCAGTGACTATATATGAGGTGAGGGTCCCAAATCAAAACCCAGTGCCTTTGAGTTGATTCTGACTCGCTGCTTCATAGGATTTCTCAGACTCTCAATTCTATGGATCCTGCAGACCCCTCGTTTGCGTGCAGAGTGGCTGGTGGGTTTGAACCACCGATCTGGTTAGCAGCCCAGCACTTAACCCTGTGGGCCACTAGGTAGCGTTCCCAGATAGAGGGTATCATTAGTAACTACATGCACCTTGATTACTGATTAAACACTTCCTGAGCATAAATATTATTTACTGTTAAATCACATTGGGAATTGAATTGTTCTGGGGCATCAGACAGTAGCTAGTTATCTTACCCAATAGAAATGATAATTTGCATGACTCAGTTTCTAAAAGTACTATATGTATCAATTTGAAATTGTATGCTGTTGAGATTTGCTGGCCGAGTCTGTGTGACTGAGTGCCTAACACTGGCAGTTAGCATGAACAGTTAGTGTTTTTTGCATGAACTGTGTTAGGGGCTTGATGGAACTCATATGGAGTAGTCCAGTGATTGGAATGGTCATGGGTCGGTGGGTGTGTGGTGAGAAAGAGCCGATACTGCACTTCTGCTATGCTCAACCGAGGCGGGTTCCCCACTTGATGGCCTTCTAGGGACATGGCCAAATGGGGTATGTTTTTTCCCCTTTGGTTTTGATGTCAAGTTTGGAATGATAAAATTGTAAAGATGATCTTCCAGTATTCTTAATTGCAGGAGGAGTTACATTTTGGTCTCCACTGTGGTACATTGGGTGGTACAGTAGATGCAATTAGCGATTTGAAATGTACTAGCTGAGTAGTGCACAAGCACATCTTTTGAAAGCGAGTTGCTGAAGTTGAGCTGTAGCCAGCCCCAATCCAGTGCGGAGGGTCGGTCGTGAAAGCCATTTTCAGAATGTTAGTGATGAGCCCTTCCTTTTTCTGAATTCTAAGCCGGCTTTGGCGTGGAATCATGGATGCCGCTGTGATAAGAGATCGTTTGGAACTCGCCTGTGGAGTCGTGCAGGTGCAAGGCTAGTCCCATTTTGTGTTGTGTTGTGGGAGTCGCACCATCAGGAGCACTCTGGGACTTGGGCCTTGAGGTGGCAGGCAGACTGACAGATGTTCCAGCGGTGCCTGTGTGCCCTGCTCTGCAGCTTGTTTTCTCACGTGAGTCCCTGTGTTCTCTTCCCAACCCCCAGATAAACAGAGGCCACATGACAACGGAGGCCAAGAGAGCAGCAAAGATGGAAAAGAAGATGAAAATTCTGCTCGGGGGCTATCAGTCTCGGGCCATGGGGCTCATGAAACAGCTGAATGACTTGTGGGACCAAATTGAGCAGGCTTACTTGGAGCTGCGCACTTTTGAGGAACTCAAAAAGCACGAAGACTCTGCTATCCCCCGGAGGCTAGAGGTAACATTAGGGCTGACGGAGAAGTCACAGATTGTTTCCTCCTCTCTCCCCTTTGTGCCACCTGGCTCGAGCCGATGCTGCTGTGGTGTGGAGTTTTCCAATGAGAACCTGCAGCTCTTGATTTTGCCAGCTGAGTTGCCTCTGTGTGGGGGAATGCATCGATACATGAGCTGTTCGAACACCCCCCCCCCCGCCCCATTTTCTGTTTGTATGTAGATGCACCATGGAATGGACTTTATAACCCATGTGACGTGTGCCCCTTAAAGCTTAACTGCTCCCATTCGCACAACTTTCTTAGGTGCATTAATTAACACCAACACAGAATGCTGGGAACAGAGCTAGGCATTCCAATCTTGTGGTTCCCTTGCCCAGCTTAACACAAATGTGTTTCCCCTTACCTGCAAGTGCATGTGGGCACCTCTGCTTGGAGAAATATCTGCCAATAAGCTCACTTATTGGGTCCTGATGGGGTGCAACGGTGGCCTGTTTATGTGAGGTAGCTTCAGAGGTTTTTACCAGGGGGCTGTCTTAGGACCAAGTCAAAGAAGGGCTGCAGTGTGTTTTTGATAGCATAAATATTTTCTATGTTTGTATCTCTGGGAAATAGCTAATGTCTTAAGAAGAGATTATCCATGATGGCTTTGGCATTTTTTCCATGATACTTAATTAGCACGTGAGTAATCACTGGTGTCTGTCTCCCAGTGTCTGAAGGAAGATGTCCAGCGGCAGCAGGAGCGAGAGAAGGAGCTGCAGCACAGATATGCGGATCTGCTGCTGGAGAAGGAGGACTGCGGGTCAAAGTACTGAAGCACCACCGGCCCCTGCAAGGCTGACACCAGTCCTCTCCACTGACCATTTGCCCACCAGCTGTGGTCTCTCAGCTGTTTTGTTTTCAACGATACCCATCTACAAAGTCTGTGTATAAAGATTTTAACCCTACAGGACATTTTAAGGTCTAAATTATTAAAGATGCTCATTTGTCTAGCAGTCCATATCTGCAAAAATTTTAAGTTTGGGCCTTTAATTAAAAAAAAAAAGCCTGATTTCCAACTGTTGCCTGTCAGTAAAGTCTTAAATAAAAACACAACATTAAAAAAAAAAAAGATGATAGCTTTTTGTTTCAGGTAAATTAGACATGTAGAGCCCCATAAATCTGGAGGTCTGTGTTCTGTGCCATCTTCAAGGTGTAACTCCAGGGCATTTGTACCTTAAATTCTAAGAAGGAGACAGTCCTTTCCATAGACCAGTTCAGCAAGGATGGCTCATTTTTCTATATGCTTACAGGACGGACTCTTCATAGCTCTGTAACCCCCCTCCCCTCCCAGCTTTGGTCTACTGCCTGCAGAGGGTGGAGCGTTCCTCTGAAGCCTTTCATCAGCTGACTGACCATAAGTGACCAAGCAGACCCTGTGCGCTTCTGCTGGAACATTTTTGGCCATTCCCAGACCAGAAATCAAATAACTCCTTCAGCCCGAGATTCCACTCGCAATGTCCGAAGACGAGCAGCTCTGGCACAGAGGGTCAAGTGTTGTCCCTGGAGACGCCATTGTTCTCTCTAGTTCTCTGTCAGAGCTACTCCCCTGTGGAGTTCTGCTGAAGGCCAAAGAGTCGAATCAGGGTCTCAGTAAACTCCGGGCAATCTCTTCTCTGACTCATAGCTGCTGATACTCCTTATGCATCAGGACTTGAAAGATTTAAGTTTTTTCAACCTGTTAAGAAACACTTTTCTTGGGCTGAGTCCCGGTGGCGTAGTGGTTGTGTGCGGGACTGCGGCCCACTGGGATGGAGGTTCAATTCCAGCAGCAGCTCCACAGGAGCAAAGGCTGGGCCTCCTACTCCCACCACCAGAGGATAGTGATTGCCCCCCACCCCAGAAGACTTTCCTTGAGTTTAAACAAGACCACTGAACTTGCCAGAGCTCTGCTTTGAGCTACACAAGTCAAATCGTCCAAGGGTAGCATGCGAGCATTTGGAGGAGCTTTGGTGGCAGTGTAGTGGTTACGTGTTGGACTGCTAACCACAAAGTCGACAGTTCGAAACCACCAGCCGCTTCTTGGAAGAATGACAGGGCTTTCTGTTCCCTTAAGGAGTTACTGTCTTGGAAACTCACAGGGAATCCTGCCCAGTTCTGTATTTCACCAAGAGTTGGCGTCAACCCGATGGCAGTGAGTGCAGCTTTTCAACCCCATGGGAGAGACTTTGTTTTTAATAAGGGAGTTAAATCTATTGGCCCTTATGGTAATTATTGACATTGATCATCCATCAGCTTTTTTGCTTTCTCATTCATTCCTGTCATTTTTAAGTGGACTGTCATTTTCTGCCTTTGATTTTTGCCAGTGAGTTAGAAATCCTGTCACAAGTTTTACAAATGATACTGTATCTTTAGGGTTCAAGGTATAGTCCATACATATCTGCCAGGTGAAAGGGGGGGGATTGGATATGGAGAATGAATAACTAGTAACATGGGATTAATCACTAAAAGGGCCAGGAAGCTCGCTAAAGAACACGGGCAGTCGGTGTGCTCCATTCCTAGTTAAGAAGGTTGCTGCGAAGCCATCCAGGGGCTCCTCTGAAGATGGGCCTGGGCTTCATTCCCAGAAGGTCACAAGTGGTTTTGTAAACCACGTGCACAAGCTCCAATCCACGGGGTCACTGTGAGTGCCAACAAACATGGGGCGTGCCGTGGAAGGGGGGGCGGGGTCATGTCTGGAAGAGCCACCTGCCTTTGCTCCCGCCACTGAGCTCCAGTCTCGCGGGAGAGGGTGTCTGCAGCCCATGGGCTGGAGACGTTTGCAGAGGCCCTGCACCAGGGGTGGGCAGACAGGTGGTGCTCGCCTGGCCTGCGAGCCCCTTGCTGGCTTGTTGGTTGAGCTTGGAGGAAAGCTGCTGCCTGTGGTGCATGAAAAGCCACCTGCTGTGTGTTCCCCTGCCAACACTGACCGAGAAGCCGCCTCGCCCATGCTGACAAGTGGCAGGTGGCAATCAGGGCCAGATGATGCTCTTTCCCCTGCCTGCGTCACTCCGGTGCGCTCTGTTGACAATGCCCTGCCACTGGCAGCGGACGGTAACAACCACAGGGCCACACAGCAGGGCAGAGGTGGGATTTGGAGCCGGCACTGTACCCAGCACTTTCAAAATCATAATCCTAAAGAATGGAATTGACTCAGTTTCCACCTCATGAACAACTCCTTTAAAAAACCACAATTGGAACTGTTGACATCAGGGTTAAGTAAAAAGGATTGCCACGAACTTTTAGGGAACGATTAGACGTAAATACCCAAACGTGAAGTTACTTTTTCTTACCACATCCCCCTTTGGCTGCGTGTGAAAGTGGCATTTCCAGTTCTCTAACCGTTCCCGAAGAATGTGCTCGTGGATTCACACCACATCCAGAGGGCAGTGTGGACATCCTCGAAGGTTCTTTGAAGGGCTGGAGTTTGGAAGCAAGTCTAAAGGGGCGAGATCAAGACCATAGGTTAGAAAGGGTATGGTTTCCCAGCACAGTTTTCGCAACCCCTGACAAATGAGCAGGCACCTCAGTGAGATGGGGAAAAATCCTGGACACAGGAAATAGACAAGCAAGTGGGGCCAGGGCGGGGGACAGCCCCAAGAATTCCCAGATTTCCTGGGGGAGACCCGGTTCTCAGGGTCTTGAGTTCAGTGGCAGCGCTGCATCAGAAGGCAAGGTGGATGCGGTGGTGGCATAGTGGCGGATGAGGAGTGCGTGCTGCAAAACCCCAGTCTACTTAGATTTCAGACTGAAGAGACTCACTGGGGCACTTCTAGGCTGCCCTGGAAGGCCACAGGCCAGCAGGATGGATGCAGGGGTAGCGGTTAGTTTTGTTAGGAATAAAAGAGATGGGAACCTGCTGTGACAGTGCTTCCGTTAAATAGGAACACTGTGCCATCTTTGGCACTGAGGTGATGCAGTGCCCCTTCCCATGAGGTGCAGAATCGTCACGCTGCCAGATCTTGGGTTTGACGGAGTGGAAAGTTTGTTGCTGACCTTCAGTACCCACTTCTGTCTCCTCTAGGTCATGGCAGATGCTCTCATAGCCAAAGCAGGAGCTATCCCAGCCTAGACTCTTCTCAGATTTCTAGTCAGCATTCATTTAGAGGAGCAGTTCTCAAAAGTGTGGTCCTTGGACCCCTGGGGTGAGAGCACTTTATAATAACTGGGACACTGCTTAAATCTGTCTTTCAGTATATCCAGCGGAGTTCCCTTAGGCTGCACCATGTGTGTGCCAGGCAGATGCTGCCATGTCCCCCAGGGGCCCTTGCTCCCCGGGCTTCTGGCCGTGGCAGATGTAGTCTTCCCACTGTGGGGTGGGGTGTGTGTGTGGGGGTGGGGGTATAGGGGGGTGGGGGTCTGGGGGCCAAAGTCATGACCTGTCACTTCTTTATTAGGTTACCTAAGACAGTGAACACAGGCAGCCTTGCCAGCTGACTTGCCCACTCAGCTGTACTTTGTAATGTGGAGGAAGAAATTCAAGAAGCCATAGACAGAGGATCATTGGTCAAGCCACTGAAGGGGCTGCTGAGCTTGTAGGCCAGGGGTTCTCATGCCTCATGCCTCAACCCTTTGAAACAACAGTTCCTCATGTGGTGGTGACCTCCCAACCATGTCACTGTCATTTTGCTTTTAGGATTCGGGTGACCCCTGTGAAAGGGTTGTTTGACCCCCAAAGGGGTTGTGACCCACAGGTGAAGAACTGCTGTGACGTAGGCCAATAGCTCCCAGACCCTGGTTCCCGGGAAGAAGTTAGGAGCCTACCCGTCCCACTTGAGCTGTGGCTCCACCCTGACTCATCTTGCTGCGTCAATGTGAACTTGTTACACAGCAAAAAACCAACCTATTGTGTGATAGTGCACTGGATCAAACACAATAACAGGCCTGAGAAGCCCACTGTATTAGCTGGTAAGGTGGTGAGTGCTTATTTAAACAATACATCTTTTCAAATGCATTCAGGTTTTTTTTTTTGTGGGCATCACTGCCTCTGGTGGTCGTGGGTGCTACCCAGCTGCCGATGGATTTGAACCGCCAAGCCTGCGGGCTGCAGTTCCGCACTCAACCACTTACGCCACTGGGGCTCAGCCCCAGTTTTATTTTAAAATGCAGCGAGATAGCAGAGAAACATCTAATCCATTGTCCCCATGCCAAATCTTGGGACCTGATTTTCCTGACCGAACCCAGCCTTTCTCACATGGAACCATGGGGTGGCATACAATCTCCCCTCTATTGCTTAGTCCTTAAGTTGATGTACACATGTATGTGAGAGCTCTTGGGGACCCTGTAAGACCAGAGTTGGAGAGCGGCTGATTTTGAGCAAACTCGCTGCACTGAAGCCAGCCTCTCTTGCTTTGGATGGTCAGATGAACCCCGCTCCCCGGTCCCTGATTCCAGCCGTTGTAACGAATGTGGGAAGGCAGGGGTGTCTTCTGCATGCCAGGAGTCCTTCCCTCCCCCTGGCTGTCTCCGATTCCTGGGCCTCCCTCTGATGCCTAGGCCTCCATTGGCAGCAGCAGCAGGAGGGACACATTGGTCTTGCTGTCTGGGAGTCACGGTTCTGGGCCTGCCCGCCCCATCCTGGAGAGGGTCAGATGAAAACCCTAACTGAGAGTGCAGACTAGAAGCGTCCCATAGAGAAGGGGGCTGCTCAAGTAACAAAACTGGTGCCCAAGCTGAGCCCAGAGCCCAACCTTGTTATTTTCCACCACGTTCAGCTGCCACAGGGTCTGACATCCAAACCCTGACCACGGCCAGAGCACTCACTGGTCTTTAAAGCAAATAAAACTCTAGGCGGCACCTAGTAGGCCCGGGGACTCCTGAGCACTGGTATAAACAGGAGGGTATAAGAAGCCAACTCAAACCTTCCTTACTCCTCAGGGAAGGTTCTTTCTCCACCTGGGGAGTATTTTCAAAGTGAACATAGTGGAAGCAGTTGTCACCTTTCCCACCACACGTCACTTGAGACTGTCCCACATTTCCCCGGTTCCCTGCCCCCTCCCCGCCTTGCGGAGAACATTTGACTGCACATAGCTGAAGATGGTCCTTGTTTAATAAAATGGTGAGAGAACAGGAGTTGGGCCAACGCTTTACACCTCGGGAGGTTTATCATGGGTTAACAGGGAGGTGAAACCCATTCTCTGCACTTAGAGGCATCCTGGTCGAAAACCTTCATACCTGGCCCCTGGTGGGTGGTTCCACGTACCAGTAGGTGGGGGATGGCTGTTTGGTCACCACATTCCAAGGAGAACTTCCTTTCTCCAACTGCAGTGACAGACATTAGGGTTGCCAACTCGAGTTTTGCCGCGGCCAGTGTCTGCCCCCAAGGTTGTCTTACTTGGTTCGGGAGGGACTTGGCAGCCTTGCTTCCCCTTGGGAAAGCGAGGGACCTGCTTTGGACCAGTCATCCCGTCTCTGCCTGAGGAGTTAGGAAGAGTCTGCATGAATGGGTAGCAGGGAGCACCCACAGGCCTTATGCCTGGGAGACCGGAGCTGAGGGAAGGCAGATGGGGAGCAGGCATGCCCCTGGAGGCGCCCTGGGCATGGGCTCTGCAAAGGCGGTGGTTTCCTGGGAGAAAGTAGACAGCCCAGAGTTCGGTCTCCTGCTTGTTTATCTTTAGTGATTGCTAGCATGGAATCAGACATTTTTTCCCCTGCATCACTACCTTGGTGGGAATAGGAAGCCTAGCCTTGCTCCTGGAGAGCTGTTGCTGGGTTTGAACCGTCAACCCTATGGGCCACAGTCCCGCACACAACCACGGTGCCACCAGGGCTCAGCGAGTCAGACATTTTTTCTGGCTTTCATAAGACTCGATTCTGAAATGACACGCCCCAGATGCTTGCTCAAGGAGGTGGCAGCCCACCACTTCGAAGCCCCCTCCCTCCCTCCCTCCCTCCCTTCCTCCCTCCCTCTGGTGGGAACCTGCAGGGCCAGCATACCACAGCCCAAGGGCTACCAAGTGGCCAAATGAGGAATTGGTCTTCATTACATCTGAGACGCCTTCAGTGGACGCCCCCCGCCCCGGTGGAGAGCACCGAGAGGAGGGCGATGGCTCAGCTTGGTGGCAGCGCCAGCCACAGCAGATACCCGGGGAGGAAACCCGAGAAAGGGGGCCTCACCCTGAGGCCAAAGTCTCCCACGAAGACAGACCCTGCGGATGGAGGCGGCCCGGAAAAGCCAAGCCCACCCTGTGACTGATGGCGACCCTGCGGGGCGGGTTCCTGAGGCTGTCAGCTGGGACCGCAGCGGACGGCTGTCTATTTCTTCTGAGGAGCCTTGGTGGGTTTGAACCTCCCTCCTGAAAGTTAACAGGGTCACGTCTAACCCCCGTGGCATTGGCACCCCTTGAGGGGGGCCCAGCGCCCCGCTCGGTCCTTAGCTTTGTTGCACAGAATCCCCTGCCACCGGGCACCTTGAGGTGCAGGAGGAGGCCAGCGGTGGCTGTTCTGATGCGGCCTTGGCCCCCACAGTTCCCTGGGGGAGTCATGCGCATCGTCCCAGCATGCAGCCGCTGCTACAGCCCCTCGTTGCGACAGCTTCCTGGGGTCCCGCATGGAGCACCCTGTCCTGAATGCCTCAGGGTGCAGGCTCTGGGGGCCGGCTGCAATGGCCATGGAGAGGAGACAGGATGATGGGTGGGGAGGGCTGCAGGGGAGCTCCCTGGAAGGTGAGGCCCCCAGGCTAGGAGTCTGAACCCACCCAGGGATGCCTTGGGAGACAGACTGGCATCAGCTTCCAGAAGGGCACAGCCCCTCAGACACCACCCCCCGGAGTCCTATTCTACAACTGTGGGGTCTCCGAGAGGGAGACTACACCCTACCGCCCCCGTCCACTGGGTCAGTGGCGATGGAGACTAAGGAGAACGGAGAGGGCACCTGTAACCCAAGGAGGAGCAGGTGATTTGGGACAAAAACTGAAGGCCCTGCCTTCCGTGAAGATGCCCAGCAGGCCTTGAGGAGGGCGGCCTGCAGGTAGTTACAGAGGTTGGAGTGGTACTTACCTGTGAAGCATCTTATAGTAGGTCTTGAATTTGTACTTTGTGACTCAAGCAATACAATCTTACATAAGTGTGAGTGTGATAGTCACACACCAGTGGCAACAATGATTGCATATAATGATTGATACAGAACCAGATGACATACATCGTTCACTCTGTGACTGGCTTCTCTAGAGAAACGATGTGAATGAGCTTTATTTTGAGAAGTAATTTTCTATCAAGAAAGTATCTCAAGACATGAAAATAATAATAATTTATAATTATCAAGGGGTCACAAGGGTGGGAGGAGGGGAAGGAGGGGGGAAAAAGGAGCTAACACCAAGAGCTCAACAGAAAGTAAATGATTAGAGAATGATGATGGCAACATATGTACAAACAGACTTGATACAATTGATGTATGGATTATCAGAAGAGCTCTGAGAGACACCTCTAAAGTGATCTTTTAATAATAAAAAATAAAAACCTGGCAATCTACAACCAAATAAAATAAGACAACTATTGAAAATCCTAGAAGAAATGGGGCCCTGGTGGTATAATGATGAAGTTTTGGACTTCAATCTGCACGGTTGGCCGTCCAAAGCCGCCAGCAGCTCCTTGGGGGTTTCTCTTCCCCTAACTGGCGACAGTCTCAGAAACCCACAGGGTGTTGCTGTACTTCCTATCAGTGAGCGAGTGAACTGCAAGGCAGCAGTTCGAAACCACTAGCTGCTTGATGAAAACCTTAAAAGAAAAAAGAGAAGGTCTCCCAGGCCAGCCCAACTGAAGTCCCAACCAAGCCCTCCTGAGGTTTATGTGCTGCCTGCGCCCGTGAGGCAGAACGGTGCCTCCAGATGCGGGAACACGGATCACAGGCGCTGGAGCAGGGTGTTGTGGCTCCAGGGCCAGGGGAAACGTGGCGGGGTGCTGATCGCCCTCAAAGTAGGGTAGTCAGAGACCCATCAAGCGGAAAGGACAGGGGGCAGAGAGAGGAGGAGGAGTTGCCTGTGTTTCTCTTATCAAAAGGCCACCCCTCCAGGAGGCATCATCAGGCTGTGACCTGATTGACAGGCTGGACTCCGTGCCTTCACAAGTACAAGTGGACCTAACATCTAAAGGCCACACTCTATATACATCATCGTATGTTATGTATGTATACATTCTATTGATTTGCTGTGGAGGGGCCCTGGTGGCATCGTGGGCTACTCATTGGGCTGTCAACCACAGGTCAGCAGTTTGAACCCACCAGCCGCTCTTCAGGAGGACCTGAAGGAGTGACCGGCTCAGAAACGCACAGGGCCGCTCCACTCTGTCCTGTGGGGTCTCTCTGAGTCTGAATGGACCCAGTGGTGCTGTGCTTTGGGGTTATATATTGTTACATGTTACTAGGTATTATATTACATGCAGGTATGTGGTCGCACTTGACATATAAAAGGGAACCCCCTCCGCCTCCACCCCTTGCCTGTCAGTGTGTCATTGTCATGCTGTGGTGGATGTGTTGCCGCGACGCTGGAAGCCATGTCACTGGTATGTCGTGTGTGTGTGTGTGTGTGTGTGTGTGTGTGTCTGTGTGTGTCTCAAAGCAAACGAGTCCCTGTGGAGTTTCCAGACTGGGAACAGACGATGAGGAAGGACTTGGCTCCCGCTTGGAAGGAGGGCCTCAGAGCGGGCTCGGGCGTGGGCAGGGTTGCCAGGGTGGATGGCGCAGGACGGGCCGTGCTTTGTTCGGTGTCATCCGGTCGCCCTGGGACTGAATGGCGGCACCTGATTCTAAGGACACGGAGAGGTGTGGGCCTTCTTGGGTCTGGCCTGTCCTCGGAGAGAGGGAGCGGCCTGACAGGGCTAGCAGCGTCCTCCCGCTTCCCGCTCTAAGGTGGTGTTCAGAGCGAGACCAGGGAAGAAGAAGAAAGAGGTGACATAGTCAACATGATCGGTGATCAAGTCAGAGGGAGACTGGGGCGGGGACGTGTGCTAACAGAGGCCTCTGGGCAGCCCTCTTTTGGGCCATTGTCAGTTTGCAGGGCAGACCCGCCCAGCCTCTGCCGTGGACCTTCGAGGTAAGAGGGAAAGAGGCCCATTGGTCCACACGTGGGGCTTCAGAAAGTCCATGGGAGAATGGAAGGAGAAGATAATGGAATTTCCCACAAACTTTTAAAAGCCCCCTTGTATTGTCCTGCACCAGCCTGAGTACTCCTTTTATCTCTGGACCCCGAGAATTAGGGGGAATTCCTTCTATGAGGAGGCGCTGTCCTCTGATCATATCCAATATGGCGAGGCCTGTATCACGATGCCCTTTGCATTCACGAGGGCAGCCCCCGACCCACAGGAGCCCCAGCTGGGCAGAGGGAGCAGAGTGACCACATCATCCAGTGAGTGGTAAGGACAACTAGGAATACCCAGGAGGGAATGGCAGACTGGACAGGGAGGACAGGAGAATGGGGCACCCAGGAGGAAGTCGAATTGGCACCCTGAGGATTGGTGGGCTCTGGGGTGCAGCAAGAAGGAGCAAGGTTGATATTCCAGGGTGGGGGTGGGGGTGTGACCTGGATTCTGGGCACAGATCATTATAATGTCTTTTCACTCATGTGAGCCCTGGTGATATGTTGGACTGCTAACTGCTGGGTCAGTAGTTTACACACACACACACACACACCTGATTCTTGGGAGAAAGTTGGGGCTTCGTGCTTCCATAAAGTCATGGAGTCTTGGAAACTCCCAGGGGCAGTGTCACCCTGTCCTGTAGGGTCACGATGACTCAGGATCCACTCCAGGAGGTGAGTTTGATTTAGATTTTCATGTCCTGGGCAAGGGGCAGATTTTCGTCGATCAAGACTGGTCCATGTTGGGGATCCAAAGCCCATCTGTAGGCAACTGGGCATCCCCTTACAGAAAGGCAGGGAGGAGGAGACGAGCCAGCCAGAGTGCAGTGTAGCAATGAGGAAACGTACAACTTTCCCTTAGATCTTCAATGTTTCCTCCCTCCCACTTTCATGATCCCCATTCTACCTTACAAATCCGGCTAGAGCAGAGGACGTACACTGGTACAGACGGAAACCGGAAACACATGGAATCCCAGACAGATGATCCCCTAGGACCAGTGGTGAGAGTGGTGACACTGGGAGGGGGGTGTAGAAAGGGGGAACCAATGACAAGGATCTACATATAACCTCTCCCTCCTGGGGGACGGACAACAGAAAAGTGGGTAAAGGAAGATGTCGGACAATGTAAGACATGACGAAATAATAATTTATAAGTTATCAAGGGTTCATAAGGGAAAGATTAGTGGGGACGAAGGGGAAAATGAGGAGCTGATACCAAGGGCTCAAGTAGAAAGCAAATGTTTTGAAAACGATGATGGCAACATATGTACAATGTGCTTGACAAGCAATGGATGCATGTATGGATTGTGATAAGAGTTGTATGCACCCCCAATAAAATGATTAAAAGACTCTTCCATGTTTGCCATAATGTTTGGTTTCTTTTTTTTTGGGGGGGGGGCATCACTGCTCTCGGTGGTGGGAGTAGGAGGCCCAGCCCCACTGCTGGAATTGAACCTCCGTCCCAGTGGGCCGCAGACCCGCGCACAACCACTACGCCACCGGGGCTCAGCCCCAATGTTTGGTTTCTTAGTCTCTCCCCATTCAGCGCAATGCCCGTAGCTCCCCCAAACAAAACAAAGCAAGCCAACAATGCATTGCCATCTGCGGGGTTCCTGGAGCTTCTTCCCCAGAGTGGCTGGTGTGGTCTGCTGACTGCTGGTGGCACAGGATAGTGGAGAAAGCAAGACTGAGTTCCTAGAAGGAGACTGACTCCAAGACGACCCTTCAAGTGAAACTCGCCTTCCTTGGGAGGGGCTGAGGTCAGGTGCCAGCAGGATGACAGCTCACCTCCATAAGTGGCAGTTCTGAGTGGACTTGCCCTGTGGATTTCAGGGGGAGGGGGACCTGGAAGTGTGGCCCCCAGATGAGTGACAGGCACCACCATTACCTTCTCCCATGGAATCGGAGTATGTGATTTAAGCCGATTCCCTGGGTGGCTGGCATACATACGGATGCTTGAGAAACGCTGGTGGTGCCTCTCTCAAGAACTGACTTCTCCATAAAGGAGGAGCTTGTGCTGTTCCTGGTGGCCCCCTGATCTCAGAAGCTTTGATTAATATTCTCCTCTCTGCCGGGGCCGTCCTGACCCAAGGCTGTCTACCTGCCCTTCCTCTGGTCACTCGTTATGTTAACAATTTGTCCATTATTTGGAACCAGTGAAAAAAACCTTCTGCAAACATGTCCTGAGGCTCATGGAGCCTATGTGATAACTTACACAAACCAATTTGATCCTTATTTAATTTCCCCACATCATCCATTCCAAAGAGTTCTTAAAAAGTAATTTCTGAATTCTTTGGATAGCCCATTTATTGCACTCTAACACTTAGTCTCCAGAGGGATGTATGATTAAAACTGGAATGAGAAAGTTGTGCTATTAAAAATAATATTTGGTTGGAGAAAACTCTAAAGAAATAGGGTTGAATGGGACCAGGAGACAAGGTAGCAGAGGAGGTGGTTGGGTATATGCTGTATGCACAGTCCCCGTTTTTATACTCTGGAAATGAAACTGAGACCAAGATATGGAGAAAAACTAACTTCTCATCAATGGCTGTGTTAGTCCGAGTTGACTAGAGGAACAAATTTCATAGACATGCATATGGATATAAGGGTACGGTTTATATATTAGAGAAATAGGACATTAAGAAAGCATCCCAACCGAGTCCAGTACAAAGTCATAAGTCCAATATTAGCCCGTGTGCCCAATACCAGTCTATAATGGCTCCTTCCGACTCACGAAGTCACAGGTCAGTGGGTGTAGAGTCCTGGCACTGGCAGGGGTCTCCCCATGGCTCCTCACTTCCAGGGTTCAGAGTTCATCAACAGCATCCCGTGGTGGCAGAAGCAACTCATCGCTGGTAGGTGTTCCCACATGGCCTCTCCAGCTTCAGAGGTCTGGCTCCATCAGGGCAAAGCCATGTGACTTCTCCTCTGGCTCCTCAGACGTTGGCACCTTGTCTTGTCCGTGATTCATCGTCTCTGAGACTAACTCCCAACAACTGGGAAATAGCTTCTCATCTTCACGAGGGAAATATCGTGAGATTTCCCAGACATATCAGGAGAAAGCCATGCCCAAACAGAAGCCCCATTGGCTACTCAATGCCTATCTCCAGATTAACAGACTAGATGCCACCCCTACATCTCAATCATGAAATTAACATAAGCATATGACAGCCACAATGACTGAATGGATAAAAAGCTGTGGTACAAATCCCAGAAGACAAACCATGAGACAATGGAACAAGGCAACATAGTTAAAGCCCTGAGAAATAGAATGGAAGAGGAGAAAAGTGAGTCAGCGAGTGCTGAGGTAATCAATCTGCCTTTAACCCATGAGAGAAACAATCAACATAAAAGGCGAAGAAAGTCTGAGAATGATGTGTGATGGGCTTAAGAGAGACAACTCACATCTCATCAGAATCCTAGAGAAAGAAGAGACAAAACAAGTGTGCATAAAAGTAGTGTAAGAGGGCTGAGCCCCGGTGGCGTAGTGTTTGAGTGTGGGACTGCAACCTACTGGGCTAGCAGTTCAAATCCAGCAGCAGCTCTCCAGGATCAAGGCTGGGACTTCAACTCCCACCAGAGGGCAATGATGCCCTCCCCTCAAAAAAAGTAGTGTAAGAAATCATTAAAGAAAATTTCCTCAAGATCACACAGGAGGAGAAAATATCTACAGTCAAGGCAGCTGACAGAACTCCTGATAGGATAGACGCCAACAAACTATGGTAAATAACATGATGCACCATTCATTCAATGTGAAAGAATAACAAGGAATCTACGAAACATCTCCAGGTGTGGATGTGCCCGGAGGAAGTGATACCGAATGCACTAAGTCAGTCATGGAAGGACAAAGAATGTATGAATGCACTATTTTAAGAAGTCAAGGTTAGGTCTCAACACAAAGAAAAAGAAGAAAAAGCTTTTGATGCTTAGCAGGAAGGGGTGGGAAGGGAAACCACTAACCAGGTAATCCTGACTCAGCCTCACGGCCATTGACTCTACAGACATATTAATGTGAATGATGGGAAAGTCAATATTCTGTAAAGTTGGCATGTCATCAGCACAAAGTCTCTAAAGAAAGGAAGGCAGGGAGAGGTGCACAAGAGCTACAGACAACAAAGACCCTGTGACAAGGGCCAGGCTGCATTAATAAACACTGATCTATCAGAGGCTGCGTAGGCAGATAGGTAAGATGGACAGGTGTCAGTAGGTGGAAGGAACTACTCAAACTACTCATCTAGGTTTGGCAGAGGATGTTTCTCCATACTTCTTTGCACGAATTGTAAATATGCCTGTCAGGGAACAACTCCTAAAGCATCATCATGGGTCTGGTAGGTGCAGTTGTACAGAGATAATAAGTAAAGATTACAGTAAAGTGATAGAAAATATGGGAGAGAGAGAAGAGAGATTGAAATAATGGAGTCAGACACGTTTCATGGTAGCATGCTCACCTCAGCCCTGCTTGATCATCCATGTGAGGACGTGGAAGGTGGGAATCACAGGAGGGAGCAAGAGGGGGGAGAGAGCTCCTTTATTGCTAACCAAGGCTTTGGGGGACATGCAAGCCCCCTAATTACAGGTAAAGGCCTACATCACAGGAAGGGGTTGTGCTATAGGTAATATTCTCTGGCTCTCCATAGCCACCATTAACAATAGGGTGTGAATCCCACTTCCAGGGACCAGACTAATGGCTGAAAGCCTTCTGGGAGCAGGAGAAGTCATCTCTTGTCCTTAACAGCAGGGAGTGGGCCCAACCAGACAGTGGTTTGAAAGGCTGAATGCATCTATCTCCCACCATGTGTTGGCAAATAGCCTCTAATGTTTGATCAATGATGGGGGGAGACAAAGCTGGGGGATAGTCTTATTATAATCTCACATATACCTATGCATGTATTA
>PVJH01025887.1:0-30917 GCA_004026705.1 Nesogale talazaci | reverse complement strand
TTACTATTTATGACACAATCCATTCTGGGCCATGTAGTTCTAGTTGATTTTGTACCACTTTAATGAACATAATTATGTTTGTATTGGTTAAGTACTCAACTATTAGCCCAAATGCTTGTGGTTTGAATTCACATAAAGGCAACTCAGACAACATGTATTGCGATCTACTTCCAAATGTTCAAAGAATTCTACTCTCCACACAAAGGGTCATCATGTTTCAGAGTCAACTTGCTGGCAACTAATAACAGCAACAGTAGTAATGATAACAAAAAATGACACATTTTTGGTGGGTACTTATGTCTTTATTTTTATAAAGTGGTTTCAAGTCAATTCTGATCCATATTGACCTTATGCGCAACAAAACAAACAAACTACCCACTTCTGGATAACACTTATAATTGTTAATTTATTTTAGCCATTTCCATCTTGTCAAGAACTTTCTGCTTTTTCTTTTCTCCTCTACTTTACAAAGCATAATATCCAAGTTTTTCCAAGCTACTTTGTCAGCCATGATGTCCTTCTCCAAGGACTAGTCTTTCCTGAAAACTTATCCACAGTATGCAAGACAAAATCTCAGCATCATAGTCTCTAAGGAATAGTCTGGCTGTACTTCCTTCCACAGATTTATTTGTTCTCTTGTCAATCCATGGCACTTTCAATATTCTTTGCCAGCACCATAATCCAAATGTATAAATTCTTCAGTCTGCCTCATTCAGTGACCAACTTTCACATGCATGTCAGGGAATGGAAAATATCATGGCTTGGATCAGGTGCACCTTAGTCCTTGAAATATCAACCTCATTTTTCAATACTTTAAAGTGTTCTTGTGCAGTATACTCACCAAATCCAATGAGTCATTTGATCTCTTGATTTACTTTTTTCCTGGAGTATTGATTGTGGATCAAATGGCTTGCAATAATCCACTAATCTAAAGGTTGGTGATGTAAGCCCATCCAGTGGACCAGAAAAATATTATGGGGCCATTTTACCCTGCAATGACACAATGGCAAAACATTTTGTTCTAGATATTTAATACAGCAACAGATATTTGTGATCTTCATTATGCAGTCAATGTTTTGGCTAAAGAGGAAGCTGATTAAAATAACAAATGCCTCAACTTTGCTACCTAAATATTAAGAGAACATATATATATATATATATATATATATATATATATATATATTTGTATGGAGCACTGGATAAGGAATTAAGTCCATTTCAAGAGATTCCAACATAATTTTTTTCTCTAAATATGTGTTTTTCTACTAAACTCCCCATGTTGTTTCTCATATACTTTTCAACTCAGTTGAAACTCAGCTTTAGACCTAAGCAGGACCATTTGTAATCCAAGAATTAAATTATTTTCATTAATATAAAATAATTATAAGCTTAAAATTAAGCTATCATAAAAATCCAATTAACCATGAAGCAATCATAGTTGAAAAATCACATGCTGAATACAGATCTGTAAAAGTATTATAAATAGCAAGCTAAACACTTGCCTCTTTAAAACTGTGAGCTATTTAGAAAATGACAGAATGAGCAAAATACTATAGCATTAGAAAGTAAAGTTATAAAGAAAGTAACTTTCTTTCAAGAAAGAAAAAAATTAATTGATTTTAAGGTTTAGTATCAGTCTACACATATTTTGGGAGGAAAAGAGTGCCTGGAATATAAAACTGAAGAAACATTGAGAATATGCAGAAACAGAGATATCAGAAAGTTGGAGTACTCCCTAACATATCCAGAAAAGGCATAATAAAGAATATGAGCAAAAAACAGGATAAACCTTCTACCATCCAATCTATTCCTACAACCAATGATTCTGTAAGACAAAATAGCTCTTTAGCGATTGGGAGACTGGAAAGCTTTATGGGAGAAGACAACCTCATCTTTCTCCTGAAAAGCAGTTGGTGAGTTTAATATGCCAAATTTGAGGTTAGTGGCCCAGTGCTTAACCCACTGTATTACTGGGATTCCTATCCAGGAGGGTTTTTTTTTGGTAAGATGCCATCTATTCAGCTCTGACTCATAGAACCTATGCATCACAGAATGAACCAGTGCCTAGTCCTGTACCATTCTCACAATTGTTATTGTTGAGTAATTTATGGCAGTTATTGTGTCACCCCATCTTGTCCAGAGCTTTCCTGTTGTTGTTTGTTTTTTCTTGCTTCTATACTGAGCATGATGTCTTTCTCTAGAGACTGGTCTATCCTGAAAATATATCCAAAGTACATGAAACAAAGTCTTGCCATCCTTGCCTTATGGCTGTAGTTTTCCCGAGATCAATTAGTTTTTTCCTTTGACAGCCATGGTACTTTCAATATTCTTTGCCACACCATAATTTAAGTGCATTAATTTTCATTTGCTCTTTCTTGTCAAATGTCCAACTTTTCCATACATTTCAGATAATAAAATGTACCATAGTAGTGTCAGCTTCAGCTTAATTCTCAAAGTACCCTCCTTGATTTTCAACACTTTAAAGAGGTCTTCTGCAGCATATCAAGGATACATGTACCAATGTAACTTGAAACACAATACCTGACTTGTAGGTGTGCTACTATATTATTTGGAAAAATTAAATGAACTTAAAATTACATAATACAGACTTAAGCAAATGTGAAAATTAATCTTGGACAGTTTGGATATATAACCTATAGCTCATTCCAAAATTATAGAAAGAGATATAAGCAATATAGTGTACATAGTACTAAAAGGATGGACAAGATCTGCATGTGCTGTCACCTTTCATACTCCATATACTCTATTTTAACACCTTGATATCTAGCCCGATTTTCAATTATTCTTACTCAGTTCAGTTTCTCTTTGAATTATAACAAACACACCTTTAAAGCTTCCCATTTATAGACTGACTTCTTGTGATTATCTATACTAACTTTCCTTCTACCACATATTTCCTTCACCAATATTGTTTTTCCTATTTTCTTCTAGCTGGAACTCTCAATCAATACTCTGACTTGTTAAGAAAAAGCTGCTCAGCATCTCTTGATAACCCAGACTTCTTCCATATGGGCTTGCTTGCTTCTTAGCTAGATGCCTGCTTGTTTATCTTTAAGTCTTTAAGATCTCAGACGCTATATCTTTTGATAGCAGAGCACCATCTGCTCTCTTCACCGCATTTGCTTATGCACACATTTTATCTTCAGCGATTGTGTCATAGAATGTATAGATTTATGTTTGTATGTATAGAGAGAGTCCCTATAAGGCAAAGTGAGTTAAGGGTTGTGCTGCTCATTGCAAAGTCAGAAATTAGACTCTGAGGGAGAAAGATGAGGCTTTTTGTTCCCATATGCAAGTACAGTCACAGAATTCCATAAGGGTCGTTCTCTCCTGTCTTGTAGGGTGACGATGAGTCAGAATCAATGACAATGAGTTTGGTTTGGGTTCATTCATATATATAACTTCATTCCTTCCAATATCTTTTCATAATTCCAAATCTTTACCACAATTTCTTTGCTAAATTTCAAGAAGTCAGTTTGCTACTGCAAAATCCTTTGAATAAGAGTATACTGAGAGCCCTGGAGTCAAAAGCGGAGTGGTACCCCGTCATCTCATTCTCTTCCAACATGACAGAGGTCACCATGTCCTTCGCCAAGGAATTCCTGACAGGTGGAGTGGCTGCGGCCATCTCCAAGACACTAGTAGTGCCCATCAAATGATTCAAGCTGTGCAGGTGCAGCACACCGGTGAGCAAATCACCACAGATAAGCAGTACAAGGGCATCATCGACTGCGTGGTTCATATTCCCAAGGAGCAGGGAGTCCTGTCCTTCTGGCATGGTAACCTGGTCAATGTCATCTGATGCTTCCCCTCCCAGGCTCTCAACCCAGGCTCTGACACCTTCAAATATAAATACAAACAGACCTTCCTGAGTGGTGTAGACAAGAGGACCCAATTCTGGCACTACTTTGCGGGGAAGGTGGCATCGGGCAGTACTGCAGGAGGGTACATTTTTGTGCTTTGTGTATCCTCTTGATTTTGCCCTTACCCATCTAGCAGCTGATGTGGGCAAAACTGGCGCCGAACAAGAGTTGAAAGACCTCGGTGACTGCCTGGTTCAGATCTCTAAGTCCGATGGGATTATTAGGGGTCTATACCAGGGCTTCAACGTGTCTGTGCAGGGGATTCTCATCTCCCAGACTGCCTACTTCAGCATCTTGAACACCGTAAAGGGAATGCTTCTGGATCCTGAGAATACCCACATCTTCATTAGCTGGATGATTACACAGTCCGGCACGGCCATGGTTGGGTTGACTTTCTACCCATTTGACACCAAATGATGATGCAGTCAGGGTGCAAAGGAACCGATGTCATGATGTATCATGCTCTCTGGACTGCTGGAGGAAGATTGCCCGAGATGAAGGGAGCAGTGCATTCTTCAAGGGCATCTGGTCCAATGTGCATGGGTGGTGGGTGCCTTTGTGCTGGTCTTGTACGATGAAGTCAAGAAGTACACATAAGTTATTTCCTAGTGGGTTTCAACCCTGTGAGTGGGAATGTTGTATTAGATAAAATATCTCAAACATTTTTGGCAGATGGTTGACTGTCTAGATTAATGGCAACTTCCTACTGGTTGAAAATAGGAAGCAAAAATATTTATCTGACCAGTTTTCTCTTAAATCCATTTTCACAATGATCCTGATGATGAGAGGACTCAATTCTATTTTTTATTTTAGACACTCCTAATAAATAAATGAATTTGAAAAAATAAAAATATATACTATATATATATATACATATATATATATATAGCATTTGTAAAAAATCAGGTGTTGGAGGCCAGCGGATCAGAAAAAAATGTGTTAGAGACAAATTAGGAGAGTCAGACAGCATAGGATTTATTATGGGAGCACTTTAGCAGAATAATTAGCACATTACTTTTAATAGTTTACTAACTTATATAACTTCCCATCTAAGTTGAATTCCTTGAAAGTTGAAAGCCTGCATTCCTTGCCTTTAAAATGCTGATTTCTTTTCACTTGTACAAGTTTTATTGAATGAATGCCTGGATGACTATGTGAATAGATGGTTTTCCATGAAGTGTGCTTTAAGTGATGTGACTGAAAACAAATGACTCCTGATAAAATATCTGTAGTGTTCATTTCATAACAGCACAATAGAGAATTCCAATAAACTATTCACAAGGAACTGCATATATTTCTGATTTGAAATGAGTCAACAAATGAGCAAAGTGAGATTCTGACTTTTGGAAAATATTACTCCTATTTGGATTTCAGTTTACATGCAATTAATTTGTAAAATATTAGCCATAATGTAAACTCTCCCAAAGGTCCTATATTTTAAAATTGACAAAATGAAAATTTCAGTAATAAATTGCCATACTGTCTAGAGTGTTAAATATAGAATTTTATGTCAATAGTCATTCATATTTGGTCACTTCTGTGATTCTGTGGAAACACTAACTACTATCAGCATGATATATATTTTCAATGGGGAAGTGGAGACACTAAAGTTCTATAACAATTAATATAAGATATAAATATGACTAAAGTAATTCTAGCCTTATACACTCATTGCTTATACTACCATTACCTTCAGTATATATTATCAACCAATTGAACAATCATCTGCACTTCATTGTAATATAAAATGATCTTGTAATAGTCTAAAAATGTAAGATTATGCCTATCATTGCCAGATTTACACCTGATAAATCCCGGTTGGAAAATGAGTAGTCCAAATAATATAGTAAAAAAAATCAGTGGATACCATCTTTAACAACCTATGAGTACAAAACTTCTCCCAAAAACACAAGCATGAAAATAAGTATGACAAAAATAAGACACTGTGACAGGACCAGCAGAAAATTAGTAGCTGCATAGTTAGAACAGTTAAAATATCCAAACTTGGTTTATAAGTGATTCAGCATAGTACATTGATATCAAAGGGCAGTCAACAAAATTATTGCTTTGTACAGAGGAGAGAGTAGTCTTGACTCTAGAGTGGCAACATACAAATATTTCAAATGCTGACCTATAAACTAATCTTCTGGTCAGGTTCCTCAAAGGAAACATACTAGAGGATGAGGCATACGGTTTGGAGGCATATGGATAGGCCTAGGTCTATGGGCACAAGAGTAAAATTTTAACCATCATGTTAACATCCATCTTTTTTAAAAAAAAAAAAAAGGCATTGGACACTTTAACAAGCAAAATGACCTAGCCAGGGAATATTTTCTAACCTTTATCTTAAGTCATCTCAGAACTTGCAAAATACATTCGATCTGTATGGAATGTCCACATTAGCAGAGACAGGTACTACACAGGTATCTGATAGTGTGGATTCCCAATTATAAAGCTGATCTGCTTCTGATTACCCAACATTCTAACATTAGGCCCTGATGATATAATTCTTCCAGAAAATCAAGTGATCACTTTTACAGATTCCACGGAAAGGTGAAAGTCTTCCATATTGGTAAATCCCACTGATCTGGGAACTGTTGAGTTAATTCTTCAAAAGAAAGGGCAAGTTGCTGAATCTAACAACAAATAAAAAGGGAAAAAACTTATTGGAAGTGTTGGAATTTAGTCAAAATATGTCTCACTGTGGTATGTTTCCAACACTCTGATAAAATCACTAATCTGAAGCCTGATCCAAACAAGAAAAAAATAACTATACTACATTGAAGTTGCCACACAGTTGGTCTGTACTTGGTCTATGTAGCTCAATAGGTCTGATATTGCTTGAATTTTCAATGGAACATTAAACAAACCTTTGTAGTTAAATATGTGAAGATTTGAATAATTTTTTCAGAAAAGCTCTGCAGTATTTTTTTTATAGACAACCCTTTTACTTTTGTGAAATAGGTTTTGACTTATTAAAATGAATATGTTACCATGGACCACTAAACTATCATGTGACCAATTATGAAACATTTTCTGACCTATAAGTCAGGAAACTGAATGTGCACAGTATTCATCAAAGGAAAGTGATATATATGAGACAGGGTTTGTGAAGGTTCCAAAGTGATAAGTTGTATAAGTAATTGGCAGAAATGTCCATAATTCACATTCATGCCAGATGTCTTCTCCTCTCACTCTGCATATGTGATCTCAATAAATGCCTATGGCCATTGTGGCAGTCATGTATGTATGTTAATTTCATGATTGAGATGTAGGGGTGGAGTCTAGCCTGTTAATCTGGAGATAGCCATTGAGTAGCCAATGAAGCCTCTGTGTGGGCATGGTTTTCTTCTGAGACTTCTGGGAAATGTCATGATATTTCCCTCGTGGAGATGAGATACACTCCAACTCCCCAGTTGTTGGGAGTTAGTCTTAGAGACAACGAAGTGTGGACAAGATGGCAGCATCTGAGGAGCTGGGGGAGCCAGAGGAGAAACCACATAGCCTTGCCCTGATGGAACCAGAACTCTGAAGCTGGAGAATCCACGTGGAGACCCCTGCCAGAGCTGACTTGCTTCTACCACCACTGAAAGCTTTTGATGAACCCTGAGTCCTAGAAGCGAGAAGCCCTGGGGAGACCCCTGTCTGGTGCCTGGACTCTGCATCCACTGGCCTGTGACTTCGTGAGTTAGAAGGAGACTTTATAGACTGATATCTGGCATATGAACTAATATCGGACTTAAGACTTTGAACTGAACTGGGCTGGGGTGATTTCTCAATGTTGCATTCCTCTTGTATATAAACCTTTCCCTTATATCCATATGTATGTCTATTAGTTGTTTCTCTAGTTTACCCAAACTGACACAGCCATTATTATTTAAACTTATTGCCATCAAGTACAATCAGGCTCTAAAATAACTCTGTACCATACAGTAGCCCCTGTGGGTTTTGGAGACAGTAAGTACAAGCAAGTAGCTGGCCTCATTTCCCCCCTACCAAGATGTTGCAGGTTTTGAACTGGTAGTCTTTCAGTTAGCAGTTCAACCAGTAACTCATTCTAAATATGAATCCAGCAGCATAATTGGTGCAACATTCCTAACAGAGACTCCCTGAAAGACAGTGGTAGCAGAAACGTCTCCCAGTAGGCTGCTTTGTGCTTCTGGTTTTGAAATTAACCCTTCATAACTGAATTTCTTTGTTTGAAACCACCTTGCTTGTCACAAAGTAATCCAAGTCTGTTTCTGGTGTATTTTTTTTCTATTTAAGCCCTTCAGAACAATGCTCAGATATGATAATTTAGCAATACAGAGGATTTTAAGGCCTGATACTCTTCTCTCTTAAAATTTTCCACATGATTTGTTTATATATTTATGTTTTCCTTTTGTTTGTTGAATGTAATATATACAAAGAAAAATATATTTTCTTTGGTTGTACCATCTCACCTCATCAAATCAGGCCCATCCTTTTATGTACTTTCCCTCTCTTTTCCGCATTCTCCTTCCTCCCTACTTTTCATGTCACCTCCCTCTCCCTCTCCCCCATCACCTCAAGTCAGGTCTCATCATACTATTATCCTTTGTTAAGAAAACCAATTTTCTTTTTCCCTTTTATAATAATGCTATAATGGAATATTTATCTTTATAAGATGGTATAACTCTGTTGAACATAATGTTCTCTAATTCTATTCATGTCTTAAGGTATTTGACAGACCCATCTTGTCCTTTAAGGGTGCATAATATATCATTGTATAAAGGTACCAGAGTTTATTTGTTATTACCCTATAGTAAGAATTTGCGGTTATTTACATCTTTTGGCTATTATAAAAATCCATGCCAAAAACATAGGTATGCAACTCTCTATGTTTTTGTTCATTTCATTACATGATTGAATTATTTCATATCTTTAATTTTAGTGATGTATTTTTAATTAATGGATTATATGCTAAATTATTGAGTGTTTGGAAATATTTTTATGCTTGATGGGATTTTATAAATATTACATGGTATGCATGTACACTAACAGTCTCTGCAGGTAATATAAGTGGTAACACAGAAGGTAACACTGAGAAAAAAATAACATTGAGAAGACGAAGACATCACTGAGACAATACAGAAGGCAACCTGTACTGTTTAGCAGCCCCAGCAGTATAAAATTTAAGTGGTATTTAATTGGATCTATGTTCATCAAGTATATTCAGAATGCATTTTCCCAGGAAATTTGTACTTAATAAGAAAGATTTCATTGTATTTTTAAGCAAATAACTTATTCACTCAAATGTTAAATAATGCTTAAAGTCACACCTTCCAACTCATTACCATCGAATTAATTCTAACTCATAACGACCCTATAGGACAGGATAGGACTACCTTTGTGAGTTTTCAAGCTTCTAATCCTTTATTAACTGCTATTTGTTGCCATAATCATTTTCAAAACGTCTAAAAAATCATTTTATTGGGAGCTTTTTAATCGTTATTTGTTGCCATAATCATTTTCAAAACATTTAAAAAATCATTTTATTATGAGCCCATACAACTCAGATAATTCATCCATCCATTGTGTCAAGCACACGTGTAGATTTGTTGTCATCATCATTCTGAAAACATTTTCTTTCTAATTGAGTTCCTCATGTATCAGCTCCTCATTTTCCTCTTCCTTTCTTGCTCCACGAACCCTTAACAGTTATAAATTACTATTATTTCATCATGTCTTACACAGTCCAATGTCTCCCTCATCCACTTTTCTGTTGACGGTCCTCCACGGAGGGGCTTATATGTACCTGCTTGGTCCCTCTTTTTACTCCACCTTCCCTCCACTCTCCAGGTGTCAGCATTCTCATCAGTAGTCCTGAAGGGATCATCTCTCCTGGATAGCCTGTGTTTCTGGTACCTATCTTTACAAATGTATATCCTCGGGTCTAGCCAGATTTCTAAAGTAAAATTAGAATGATGATAGTGGGGCTGGAGGAAATTTTAAGAAATAGAGGAAAGTTGCATATTTTACCATTGCTAGTCTGTACCCTGATTGGTTCCAATCCTCCTCATGATCCTTCTGCAAGTGGATGTTTAGTTGCCTAGAGATGAACTTTGGGTTTCCACTCTGCAATCCCCCTCATTCACAATGATATGATTTTTTTTCATTCATGCCTGATACCTTGTGTTAGTCCAGGTAGACCAGAGAAACAAATTCATAGACATGCATATGGATGTAAGAGTAAAGTTTATATACACGAGGAATGAATTATTGAGAAAGCATTCCAACCCAGTCCAGTTCAAAGTCATAAATCCGATATTAGCCATATTAGCCCATCCGATATAGCCCATACCAGTCTATAAAGTCTCCTTCTGACTCACAAAAATCACAGGCCAGTGGGTGCAGAATCCTGGCGCTGGCAGGGTTCTCCCCATGACTCCTCACTTCCAGGGCTCAGGGCCCATCAACAGCATCCAGTGGTGGTAGAAGGAACTCAGCGCTGCCAGGGGTCTCCAGCTGAATTCTCTAGCTTCAGAGGTCTGGTTCTATCACAGTAAGGCCGTGTGCCTTCTCCTCCTGCTCTTCCAGCTCCTCGGGCACTGCCATCTTGTCTTGTCCATAATTCCGTCGTCTTAGAGACTGACTCCTAACAACTGTGGAGATGGCTTCTCATCTCCACCAGGGTAATATCATGAGATTTCCCAGAAGTCTTAGGAGAAAACCATGCCCACACAGAAACCTCATTGGCTACTCAATCGCTATCTCCAGATTAACAGGGTAGACTATAAGCACATGACCTCCACATACCTGATCCCATGGATACCTCATGATCACACAAGGTGGTGTGCTTCTTCCATGTGGAATTTGTTGCTTCTCAGCTAGATGACAGCTTGTTTATCTTCAAGCCTTTCAGATCTCAGAATTATATCTTTTGAAAGCTGGGCATCATCAGTTTCTTCACCACGTTTGCTTAGACAACCACTTTGTCTTCAGTGATTGTGTCTGTTATGTGAGCATCATAGAATGACAGTTTAATAGAACAAAGTGTTCTTGCACTGATGGAGTACAAATAGTGACCCAATGTTTATCTGCTACCTTAATGTTGAACCTAAAAATATAGGCCCATAGGTGCATTTCCCGATTACCATATATAGAAATAGTTTCATATTGTATGCCTTATAGTTCTTTCATCTATTTCCTTTTACTTTCCTCTTATTCTTCTATTATGGTCAGCCCTCATTTGGTTTCAGTAATTCCTCTCAGTTATATTGCCCTTGATAAAGCCCTACCAGGTCTCTTCCATTCTCCTTGCTACCAAAATTGGGTCACTTATTGTTACCTTGTCCCTGGGTTGGTTAACACCACTTTCTTCCCGCACCACTGCCTCTCCCATGTCCCCCTGCAACCGTTGATGCTACTGTTTTCTCCTCCAGATTGCTTATCCCACCTATCTTATCTAGATAGTCCTGCAGAGATAATAACATGCACAAAAACAAGACAAACCAAAACAAAGCATAAAGGAAAACAACAGCAACAACAAAAAGACTAATGACACAAAATAGAAAAGGCTGTAAATGGTTCAAGGTCAGTTTGGTGATCTTTAGGATTGTGTTATAGGTAAGTCTGTTGTGACGACACGGCCATGCGATCAATTGAAGGGTGGAGATAGAAAAGGCTCGGCAAGCTCCGCCCTTGCTCCCTTGCTTTTGGATCTTCAGACCAGATAGCTGCCTTGTTCCTCCTATGCCTCGACCTCCAAGCATCACTACCTGTGGGATGCCTAAGAGTGGACTGTGTAGCTGTGAGTTGAGATTTCTTTAAGTCCTGCCTCGCCACTCTCCTGAAATATACATCTCTTGAGCTGGAGACTATTGGACTCTGTCATCTGGCTGACTGTTGGTGACCTACTTTGCTGTTTGCTGAATTGCTTGACAGAGGACTATTCGACGAGCCTCAAGACTCCAAGTACTGCCAGTCTACTAACTGTCTCATGCAAGTGAGTTGCACCAAGCCATTGTACTGCTTTATAGATTAGTTAACTGTTTAGTTCTTATCTTATATTTATCCTTCTATCTATATACATATATCAAGAGAATTATTAGTGTTCTGGTTTTATTTCTCTAAGAGAACCCTGTCTGACAATGTGCAAGGGGTTGCCTGGTCCATGGGACTGCCCAGTCCAGGAGGCTGCCTGGCCCATACAATTATCAATCTTCAAAGTTATTGCAGTTGTGAAATAGGATCAAGGTTATGGGGAATAAACTTTTGCCTCCCACAAAACTTTTCCTGAAAAGTTCTCCTGTAGGCGAACTTGCCTACTTTAGAAATGCTATATGTGTGTTAATACCACTTGTAGTGTATCTACCGTATTCCATCATATGTTAGTCATTTACATAATTGCTTTAATATTTGAATTTGACCTTAAGATTATTCAGATAGTATTTTCTTATACATTTTACCTTTTCAATTTGCAATATAGGGGATACACTAAGGAATTTCATGTATTGAATTGAATAATTCAGGTCACACAGTTAGTAAAGGAAGAGACAGGGGTAGAATAAAAGTCTAGTGGTTTATCATCTCTCTCTCTCTCTCTCAACTTGGATTGCCTTATTCCTTTGTTTTAATGTTAATAGTTAAAGAGTTTTTGTCTACATAGACAATTCTGAGTCCAGCACTTTGACTCTACTTTCATAAATAAGAAGAGATGAAATAAAACAGGAAACTTTGCTACACTACACATTTAAACATTTCTTTTCCAGAGTCCCACCATGTACCAAGACTAGGTGAATATTTTATTTATTATAGTTTTAGGGAAATACTTTCCCATATTTGGTAAAGAAAGATACAGATACAGGCATTTGCAGTGACCTTTTAGAAACTTTATTTATTCGTAATCTAGGTTGAACAATCTGACACCTTCCAATAAGTGCTTCGCTTACTTCCTAATGAGCTAAAATGTGTTTTCTAGATGCCACCTTCATTTGCCAACCTGCTTTTAGCCTAAGGGATTTTTTTGCTTTGCAGTTGCTAAGATCCTATTTGTACATACTAAGGGGAGGATTTCTCATTTTGGTGGCATGAGTCTGCTTTCATGTGTGGCATACCCAATAAATTTTTCAAAATGTAACATGTTTGTCTTCTAGGACTGAACAAGAGGAGTGAGGTACAGAATTAAACACATAGTTTTTGCTCAGACTTTCCAAAAATCTTGCCTTAGTAGAGACAGCAACAGGTTTCATATAAGCTTGAAGGTATAAATTCAAATCTTGACCTGAAAACCCTGACTCTGTTGACCTTTGGAATATTATACATCTTTATGCCTCAGTTAATGTAATCACAGGGAAGAAATACTTGCATATGCCCTGCTTTTTTCAACATTATATTGAAAGTAAAATGAATATGCTTCATTACAAAGAATATATTTTACTATCAACAGTAACATCCAATCTATTTTAATTGTACACAAGCATCTTTATCATAATCATCATTCTTCTTTTTCAAGAGAAAATTGAGGAAAATACATGCCTCTGTATTGGACTTGAGGTCAAAAAGAAAGTTAGCTGAAGCCTTAGGGTTACAATCCCAGGGCCTTGATTTCTATTAGATTTTTGCTGCAGCCTGATTCATACTGTTCTTCAAAATTAATGCCCATAGAACATGATGTTATTAATAATAATTTAAAAATGCAAAAGGGGCACCGGGAGAAATCTATAGTATACAGAAAATTCTGGGGGAAGGTCATGGTAGTATGATAGGGCCCAGACCAAATCCAGGACTACATATGGTAGCCAACTAGGGTGGGACGCTGGCAGGGGGTGGGGAGGGAAGGAGTCAGATGCTGTTATGTAGAGAGGGAATGGGATACTAACTCACCCAAGGGGAATGTATTTTTTATATCGCCAAAGGAAAAGAGGGACCAAATTTAAATCCGGAGTTGCAGGATGTGAATGCAGCATGGCGCAATGGAGTAGAGAACCAGTGGAGAGGTCTGAGAGGACAACCCCAATCCCAACTACAAGGGCAGCTGCTCCCAGGGAAGTTTTTCTTGGAGGTCAGCACTGAAGCTGCACCTTGAGGAATAAGATATACCTGACCAGAGCACATGAGAACAAATGAAGAAGGTGGAAGATAGAATGGAGTACATGATGGCCCACCGAGTCTTCAGGATGATATTCCCACTCTAAACAGCTGATACAGAGAGAGGATCATAAAATACAGTTACCTGCACTGACCCAAGGCCTTTTGAGGTCACCATTGGAGAAACAGGGTTAGGTTATATCCTGTCTGACCCAACCACACCATGGCAAATAACTAAGGGTGTGCAGCAGAGCATGGAGCTCCAGATAGAGCACCAAGGATATATTTTGGGGCCAGATTGTGGCACCTCATTTGACTCACCAGAAGACACTCCTGGATGTCAACAAACAGACCTTAAACTATTTGCAGGTTTTTGTATCGTTACTATCTTTGTATTTTTGCATGTAGGTGTATATGTTGGACATTGGGTTTTTTGTTGTTGTTAATGTAGTCATTGTTCTGTTTTCTTTGGTTGTTTCATTTTGGGATGACTTTTTTGTGCATGTTGTTTTCTCTGCAGGTCTATCTGGATGGGGTGGGCTGGATGGACGGTCTGGGGGAAGGGACAATGGGACTGATGGTTCTGGGGTGGATGTGGGGGGACAGTATTGGCTGGTCTGGGGATGGGGAGGGGGTAGTGGGTGGTTCAGGGTGAGGGGCAGGTGTGGGAGGTCCAATAGGGATTGATCAAGAATAATATAACAGAGAAAAAATATTGAAACCCAAATGGAGCATGATGGCGGAATGGGAGGAGGTTTAAGGAAATATAAGAAAGTACTGGGGAGTAAGGGGCATTTATAGAGGTTTAAATACAGGCATGTACATAGGTAGATATATATATATATATATTAAGATGGGGATATAGATCAATATGCATATACTTACTTATAGGGTTAGTATTAGGACAGAAGATGGCCATTGGGCCTCCACTCAAGGACTTCCTCAGTGCAAGAATATTTTGTTCTATAAAATTAACATTCCAAGATGTGCATTTCCCTGACACAATCACTGAAAAAAATGTGTGCTTAAGCAAATGTGGTGAAGAAAGCTGATGGTGCCCGGCTATCAAAAGATATAGTGTCTTGGGTCTTAAAGGCTGAAAGTAAACTTTCGCCAACCAACTCAGAAGCAATAAATCCTACATGGAAGAAGCACACCAGCTTGAGGGACCAAGAGGTGTCAAAGGGATCAATGATCAGGTTTCAAGAACTAATAATCACAACATTATATACTCACTTTCCTGATATGATCGCAGATTACAAATATGTGCATAAGCAAATATGGTGAAGAAAGCTGATGGCGCCTGGCTATCAAAAGATGTAGCATCTGGGGTCTTAGAGCCTTGAAAGTAAACAAGTGGCCATCCAGTTCAGAATCAAGCCCACATGGATAAAGTACACCAGCCTTTGTGACCATGAGGTGTCAAAGGGATCCAGTATCAAGCATCAAAGAACTAAAAATTATATCATTATAAATGAGGGTGAGTGCAGTTTGGAGACCCAAAGCCCATCAATAAGTGAAGCGACATCCTCTTACAGAGGAGTTGCAGTGTGGAGAAGCGCCAGTCAAGGTAAAATGTAATAATAATGAAATGTGCAATTTTCCTCTGGTTCTCAAATGCTACCTCCCACCGACTATCATGTTCCCGATTCTACCAGACAGATTCGCCTAGACCACAGGATGAAAACTGGAGTCAGAAATGGAGAATTTAAGATAGATGATCCCTCGGATCATTTAGTGGAAGGATGGTGAAGTAGATAGAGGGAACTAATTTCAGTGATATGCATATGTCCTCCTCTCTGGGGTGCAGACAACAGGGGATATGAAAAGATAATAACAATCTATAAATTATTTGGAGTTCATGGGGGGAGAAGAGGGAAAATTTGGGGAGCTGGAATTATTTTATGAAGAACTAGAGGAGAGGGGGAAAGAGGAACTTACACCAAGGGCTCAAGTGGAAAGTATTTGGAAATGAATATAGCAACATGTGCACAAATATGCTTTAATACAAATGATGTATTGAATTTTATAAGAGATATAAGATCTCCCAATAAAATCTATATTTAAGAAAAAGAACATGGGCAGCAAAGAGGGGAAAAAAAAGAACATGATGTTTTTGTCAGTTGAAAATTTCCCCATATTTTCTCATAATAAGTGGAGAGATTTTAGGGAATTTTAATCAATTTCCCTGTATTATCTTAACTTAAAGATGTATGCATTTTAACACATCTTTATATTTTAACTCTCATCCTGAGCACTTGTATGTCTTCTGAATTTGTTAGATAAAATTTACCTGCCTTTCCTCTGGGGCTATTATTAGCTACCATATTCATTGTCTTAATCCACTTGGAATTAGAAAGCAAATTTTATGGCTGTTGTCCTAATTTAAGATGACTATAGTACTAGAGCTGAACAATTCTAAGATTATTCTTCATGTGCTCTGTAAGAAACACACTTTAGAAAAATCTCTAATGTTCAGACTCATTTATATCATAGTCTTTGATAAAGATAATTATGTATTTTACAAAAAGTTAATTTTTACTTTACAAAAAGTTAATTTTGTGTGGGTGGGGGTGGGAGGTTGGGTAATGAGAATTTTATATAAGTCTGACCTTTTTCATAATAGATCAATCAATTTTATGTTAAAATTTAAATAACAACAATAATATTACACTTTACACGGCTTTTGCATTTGTGATCTTTTGGAAGCAGATAGTAAGGCTTTTCTTCATAAGAATGACTAAAAGGGTTTGAACTACCAGCCGTTTCACTGATAGAGTTAGCAGCCATGCTCTTAGTGCTATACTACCCAGAGGCACCCAAAGTATATGAAAGGACATCTTATCTTACTCTCTTCATTTTTTATTTTCATCCTTTTATTGGGGGCTCATACAACTCATCACAATCCATACTTAGGTCAGTTGTATGTCAAGCACATCTGTACACCCACTGCCCTCATCAATCTTGTTACATTTGCTTTCTATTTAAGCCCTTGGCATCGTCTCCTCATCCCCCGCCCCCCCCCACACCGCAACACCCCATAAATTCTTGATATCATTGTTACTTTATCATATTGTACACTGACTCCCTTTACCCACCTCCCCGTTGTCCATATCTCAGGGAGGAGGTTATATGTAGGTCTTTGTAATTGGTTCCCCCTTTCTACTCCAGCTCCCCCCCCCCAATCTTTTGGTATTGGCACTCTCATCACTGGTCCTGAATGGACCATCTATCCTGGAATCCCTATGTCTCCTATCTGTGCTAGTGTATATCCTCTCGTCTAGCCAAATTTGTAAGGTAGAACTGGGTTCATGATAGTGGGAAAGAGGAAGCTTTGAAGAACTAGAGAAAAGCTAAATGTTTCATCATTGCTATATTATACACCAACTAGTTTATCTCCTCCTTGCAACTCCTCTGTAAGAAGAAGTCCATTGCCTACAGATGCACTTTGATTCCCCAACCTATACTCCCCCTCATTTACACTAATAAAATTTTTAGTTCCTTGATGCCTGATACTTGATCCCTTTGACCCTTCATGATCACACAGACTGGTGCACTTGTTCCATGTGGGCTTTGTTGCTTCTGATCTAGATATCCACTTGTTTATTTTCAAGCCTTTTTAGACCCCAGGTGCTGTATCTCTTGATAGCTGGGTTCCATCAGCTTTCTTCCCCACATCTGCTTATGCATACATTTATTTTACTCTCTTCTATTGAAAATTCCAGTATAGACTTGTTCATTCTTCTAGAAATCCCTGGCATATTCAATACTATTCAACAGTACCATAATTTGGATGAATTAATTCTTCTCCAGTAATACTTATTTATGGTGCAGCTTTCTAATGTATATGAGGTAATTTAAAATGCGAAGGATAGAGTCAAGTACATTCTAATCATCAAACTAACATCTTTGCTTTTGAACATTTTAAAGTGTTGGGTTTTTGAAAACAAGTTTTACTAATACAATCTATTATTTGGGTTCTTGACTTCGACCTTCATGAGCATTGGTTATAGATCAAAGTAAAATAAAAGCCATAGCAGCATCAATCTTGTTTCTTTTATTATAATGTCACTTATTGGTACCATTGTAAAGACTTTTGTTTTCTTTATGTTGAGGTATAATCCATACTGAAGGTATGTATTTGATCTTCATCAGCAACAGCTTTAAATCTGCTTCACTTTCAGCATCTGCAATTTGCATATCACAGGTTGCTAATAAATCTTCCTCCAGTTGTGATGCCACAATTTCCAGTTTTTTAAAAATTATTTGCTTAGCATATAAACTGAATAAATACTCTGAAAAAGTACAAGTCCATGCACCTCTTTCCTGGTTTAAAAACAATATTCCTTTGTTTTGTTCTAATTATTGCCTTTTGTTTTATGTACTGATTCTGTAGGAGCATAATTACATGTCAAAGAATCCTCAAGCTTCTCAGTGTCATTATTAATTTGTTATCATATAGACACATATTATTTTTGACCTAGCTTTGGAGTTTAGTATCCCTGATGGCATAGAGGATATGCATTGGATTGATAATCTCAAGATTAGTAATTTGAGGGAGAATGATATTTTTACTCCTGTAAATAATTATAGTCTCAGATCCCACAGTGTGGTTCTATCCTGTCTTTTAAGGTTGCTATGAGTTGGAATCTACTCTATAGGAATGAGTTTTTAGTGTCTAGTGAAGAGAGATAAGGGTGTCTGTTCCCATAATGATTTACAGAGACTTTCCTTGGAACTCTAGATAGGATCTCTAGGAGTTGAAATTGACCTATGACAATGAATTTGGGAGATCTTTTTAGAGTTTACAGAAGACATTACCCCACTGCAAAACTTCAAATGTATTTTCATGCTACCTTTCTGTCGGGGGAGCCAAGTTTTTCTTTCTAAGGTTTATAATAAGGAATCTACAATTAATTAATATTTAGTGATTAATTAGTAATTAAAAAAGCCATTGTTTTAAATAAAGACACTAACCTACATTTATTACAACCTTTTATGTTTCTAAAACCTATTAACTAAATACAAAATTATAAACTGTTTTTTTTAGCCCAAGGCGATAGAAGTAGCTGCAAGTAGATTTGCCACCTCCTTGGAAATATCTTGAAAGTTGTGAGACTGTTGTCACTAGACTGTTGTCACTGTTGTTGTACCTTGGAAGTTGTTGTCTGTTGTCAATAATCTGAAAATTACTAGCTTGAATGTGTTTCAGGTGAACATTCTATATAATATAGCTTCCTTCTAAAGATATCTTTGTATCAGTTTATCATGGTTGTACAGAATTAATGAGAATATAATAACTAAAAGCAATTCCAATTTAACATTTATCACTATTTCTCTGGTGTTTTAGCAGTTTATGATACAGTAATCTTCTTGTCAGTACACAATTTGTGCTGAGGACGATTGGTATTAAGCCTCCACCATGAATGACAACTCTGTTTCTTTAGATTGAAATCTTGAGGCGCTCAAAGAAGATGACAGGGACTTATTATTAATTTTAAGGTCACTTTTAGTCTAAGAATATTCAACCATCCCAATTTACCTTCTAAAAATATATTTGGCCTATAGTAGGTTTGATTTAAATTATTTTACCAGAATCTGGAGATATCAACAAAGACACAAACACAAACTCTGATAGGACACAGAAAAAAATGCTTTACTCACACAAGAAGACACAGATATGTTTCCATTCTGGGGACTAGATTCTCATGAAATCCCACATCATGTCTAGTGCATGGTAGATGTCTTTTGCACATCACTTTCATGCTCTGCTCACAGGACAATTAGCATTCTCTCTGATAGTGCATAGATATGGAAGTGGGAATCCCTAACCAGGTGCCCTATATTCCACTATACACATAGAGTAGAGAAAGTCAGAGGGTGCTCAGAGCAGTGAGGGAACATTCCCTGACAAAAAGAAGAGGCCAGGAGAGAATGAATATAGAATTCTCGGTCTTATGAGACTATTCTGGCCCAAGTCTTCTTACATGCTACTGATGGAATATTTAGATATAGACCATTACTCCATCATAAATGGATACATTTGAAAACCCAAACCCTATTTCTGCCCCCTAGGTTTTTCTTATTTATGAACATTAAATCGACTTAAGAGGTCTATGAAGAACATCTGAACATCTGTATAGTAAGTCTTTAATCAAGATCTCAAGACTGAGAATTGTCAATGAATACAAAGCTGTCTGAGTGAAAGGGATCAATCCTCAATTTTGCAAAGATAATGCCTTAGAAGAGAAAAACAAATTGACATATTTAGCAGAAACTTTGCAAAGTAAGAGATTTGGGGACTATGGAATCAAAGTTTGAAAAACAAAAGGAATACAAAAAATTCAAGAGGTAGTTGTTGCATGAAACACAACTGCACTAAAACAAATGAGCACATCTGAAGGAGGTTAGGCCATTCTGATTTGTGTGCCTTCTTCCATAATACTGATGGCATTCAATGTCCAGCTTCAGAATACTGACAGTCCATTAATATCTCTCTATTGCACAAAGGTAAGTTCTCTGTTCTGTGATCCCAACCCTAATATAAAAGAAATGACAATGATTTGGCTTGTATTTTAAAGTAACATAAAAAACTCATATAAAATAACATTGTACAGTGTAATCCATGGATTGCTATGACTTGGAATTGATTTAACAGCAACTTTTTTATAATTATTATTACAAATAAAATTTTATTTTATTTGGGGGGGCATCACTGTCCTTTGGTGGGTGTAGGAGGCTCAGCCTTGCTCCATTTGTACCCTCTTATGCTCTAGCAAAGCAGTGCTAGTAGGCAATGGTTAAAACTCTTGGCTGCAATGAGAGATGGAAGCCTATCAGCTGATTTTGTGAGAAAGATATGAGAGTCTACTTCCATAAAGATGAGAGCCTTAGGAACGCTATGGGAGCAGATGTATTCTAGCTATCCTATAGAGTTAATATGAATTAGAATCCACTCATCAGTGGTTGGCAAAAGTTGTTGTTGTCGCTGTTTTGTAATTCCTTTGGGAAGTTCCTAGCACAGTATTTTCATGGTTTAAAGTTTTCCATGTGCAAGTTTATCATCCTTCAGGCATCTGAACTTCACTGGAGCAGTTGTTGTTAGGTGCCAGCAAGTCAGCTCTGACCTATTTCATTTGTCTTTATCTGGTATCAATGAATTATTCATAAATGTGCTCAATGTATTTATCAAGGAGTCAGGGAATGCATGTAGATTTATGAATACCTTTTTGAAGAGCATGTATTTGGAAGAATCTCCAATTATAGTTTTATGTTATATCAGTTTTATGCTATATCATTTTTTTTAGCTTTGGAGAGAAAATTTAAGCCTAAATGGATTTGAAGATTTATCTAGATTACTTAGAATAACTAGAAAAAGGTTCAGTAGTTTCTCTATGACAGCAAATTTTTTTCTTTAAAAAAAATTAGATATTTAAAAAGTAGAAATAAAAGCATCTGTGTTTATAATTCATTAAATTCTCAATATAGAATTTCAAAATGTCCAGGGAAATGTTTAAATGGAATAGAAACTATGAAAGAAAGCCCTTATGTAATTTTTGAGTTAGGAGAGATTTTACTTTAGTAGTCAATTGTAAGTTAAACTTTTGGCACTCAGTCTTCATGTTTTTCTTGTTCTATGAATCATTACAGAGCTTGAGGAGCTTTCTTAGGTAGAACTAAACTATTACTACAAAGTTGGCAGTTCACAAGCTCACATCCACTAACTGCTCCATGGGGAAAAGATGAATATTTATAATCTTAGACATTTATAATCTTAGAAACCTAATATCGGTTTACTGTGAGTCAGGATCCACTCAATGGCACTATCTTTTTTTCCTTCCTATATGTCTTTCTTCCTTCTTTCCTTTCTTTCAGATTCAGCTTTTGGTTTTAACTATTGCAACAGAGATCAGCATGTTAGTAATATCTATATTAGCATAAAATAAAATATATATGCCTAATTAGTTAGAATTAACAGCAAACTATCAATAGATTGTACTATGATGGCAGTAACTTTAATTTTATTTCTATAGCAAGTTGTATGAATTGTGGGTACAGAAATTATTTTGAAATTTTAATTTAAAAGGGAAAAAGGATATAAAAATATTCTAGGGGTATTGATTTACCAATTTCCACTCTTCAGTAGTGGAGTGTTATTCTGAGACATTCAGATCTTCAGCAGGCACCTTGAATCTGGGTACATTCTACTGGTCATTAGGATGTGAGGCATGCCCTGTAGAGGAACCCAAATAGGCAAGAACTCTGAATAAATGTGAGTAGGCTACAAGGGAATTTTAATGAATTTTGTGAAATGTTCTCTTTTTCTATTTTCAAATAAGGTTGCACATTATTGTAAACCATTCTATCAAGTTAATTCTAATTTAATAGTGGCCCTATAGAAGAGGGTAAATAGCCCATCATTTTACCAAGACTCTAAATCTGTACAGACGTAGCCAATCACAGCTTTGTTCCACAGAACTGGTGGCTACAGTCACTGTTCTTTGGGTCAGCAGCTAAGTACTGTATCCATTGTGCACTAGAAGTACTAAAATTGTTGTGATTTTTATCATGAATTTTATCTGTGTGAGTATATATTCATATTCATGTATGCATGCATGTATGTTTGAATCTATCTAAACCAACATCTATTTAAAGAGTAACTCTGAAGTTTTTAATGATGAACATAATATATGATACATTGAAAGCACCTGCACCTTGAATAGTCATGCATGACACATAAAAGGAGAGATATTTCTTTCATATTACTTTTTATTTGTGGTTGTTATTTGTATATTTCATTTGCAGATTCAACCCTTTAGTTATATAGATTATTGAGTAAAATTAATTCAAGGGGGCTGTAGGATTAGAACACTGACATGAAGAAAAAAATTAAGCTCCTACCCTGTAGAAGTAAATAGAATGTTGCTTCTGTTGGAATATCTGATCTGCCATAGGACAAACCTATATTGTAAAATTAGATCTAGGAGCACACTAAGATGAAATGCCCATAAATCATGCAGGCCTTATTCTTTCCAAAGGAAAATGCACTTTGAGCTATAATTTTCTCCCTTAGTTAGCCTGCACCTTTTAATTTTTCTTTACTGCCCTTTATACCATGTGTATACCTTGTGGGCCACAGTCTGGCAGACAACCACTACATTACTGGGGCTCAGCCCCAAATGAACAAATTTTTTATAGCTCTTGGGTGGAATCATATTGATTTACCATAACCTAAAATCCCATGCATATTTGGTCTTTTCCTACACATCCCCACAAGCATTGGTTTCTTAATATGTGATGTGCACATGGAGTCTTCATCACAGTGGTTGAATCTGTTATATTACAAGTGAGGTTTTAAAATAGGAGTTTTTGTTGAAATTTACTCAATTAAGAAGTTGATTTTTAATTATTTCCAACTTTTTGGTTGGATTTATTTTGAACTCTAAATAACATTTTTCATTGATCTACTTTAACTAAATAGAAATGAATTACCAAATATTGGAATGTAAAGTAAGAGGGAAATATTCAAAGACGTAATCAAAAGTGCTCTGGCCAAAATTTTGGAAAAGGATGTATAAATTGGGAAAGAAAGGTGGGGTACAAAAAGTCAGTATTCTGACTCAAAGTGACCCAATATTACAAGGTAGAACTGCTCCTGTGGGTTTCTAAGACTGTAACTCTTACTGGAGTAAAAAGTCTAGTATTTCTCCCATGGAGTGACTGATGGTTGCTTCAAACTACTGTCTTTGGAGTTAGTAACCAAATTTGTAACCACAAGTGCTTCTTGCCTTTACTTTGGTTATACTGTGTTCACTACACTTGCTTTTCCCATATATTCCTGGCTTCTAATAAAAATGATAATATAATATGTGCCCATATGTGTGTGATTTGACCTAACATTATGTCCTCCAAAGTCACCCATGTTATGATATGCTTTAGGGATTCTTCATTGTTTTTTATGGTTTCATAATATTCTCACATTGTATAACTACTCAATTCATGTGAACATGCTTTTTGTGTAAGTGGTATCAGTGAAGTGAGAGAGCCTGGATGACACAAATTATTCTATCCATTTTAGTTTTATGGTGCTTACTTAATAAACATACTAGAGAAAAGGAAGAAATGATGAGAAGAAAAATGAAATAATGGCTATAAAGAATATATTGCATATTAGATAAAAATCATGTGTCAATTTACATTGAGGGATGGAATAGAGGTTTCTCAGAGGTGGCATATTTGACTTGGAATCCAAAACCCAAAATTAAGTGGCATTTGATAGGATAAAATAACATAATCAATATAACTTTATATAGTAATGTTTCTCAAGTTGAGCACAGAAGATAAGCTTCTAGGGCTGATTGTATAGTATGTGTGCATGTGTTTCCAAGCATAGAAACCATAAGTGTAATCATATTCTTGAAGATTTCTGTCTCCAGAAGAAAGTTATACATGACTGAGCTTGCAAGAAGATGAACAAAAAGAAATGATGAGACAAAGTATAATTCCAAAAGCAAGTTTTGATTATGACTCATGGTGACCCTGTTACTCACAACCATTGAGTCAGTGCAGCCACAGAGCAACTCTCTGTGGGTTTCTGAGACTGTAAATATTGATCAGAGTAGAACCCAGTTTTCTTCCTGCGCTACTGGTAGTGGTTCAGAATTGCCCACTATGCACACATAAACCAATGCCTAAGCACTTCACCACGCAGAACCAGAGTGACCCTGTAGGACAGATGAGAACAATCCTGTAGGATCTCTGAGACTATAAATCTCAAGAGGCAGGAGCATATTGTTCTCATTTTGGTGCCACTTGCTTTTTCCATCACCAAAAATAAATACCTGCAATTTAAAGTAAGCTCCTTATGCCCCCACCCATACCTGGTAACTATAAGTGAACATTTCTTTATATATACAATACATATATACATTACATACGCTTAGTGCTATATAAATATGTTAAATATATCTATTTATTATTTATGTGCCTATAAGTATGTGCGTATACATACTATATGAATAAATATATAGATATATTCCTGACTTCTAATAAAAATGATACTATAATACGTGCCCATATGTACATGATTTTACCTAACATTATGCCCCTGTAATCAGCTACTCTTCAGCTAAGTAGTGGATTTGAACTACTAATTCTAACCTACTTTATCATCAGGGAGTAAAAAAAAATGCTATAATTGTATCATACTTATATAGCCAGGAGTTTTTATTTTCTTCTAAAAGCAAGTAAAAGAATTTTCTTACTCTTTGAAAACCAATAATAACTTTATAAATGCAAATTTCTAAACTGCCTTTAACTTCAATTTAAATACAGTCTTGAAAGAGGAAAGATCAAACCAGAGATTCAGAACTGTTTTTTTTTTGGGGGGGTGGGCGGGGGGGGGCGATTCACAGCAGCTCTTTGAAGCATTCTTACTTCTCTGATTCTCACTTATACTTAAAAGCCAGGATTCTGATCTTTGATTGTTTCTCACTGAGTTTTGGCCTCATTCCCCGTAGTAGAGAACAGCTGGTTGCTTATGGCAATCTCAGGAGTAGATGTCAAGTTAAAGATGGGCTATAGAATACAGAATTAGGAGAACAAGTTAGATTCTCATTTTAACAATTAAAATTGCTCCCACAGCTAAAAGCAGCAATGATTACTATACTGATTGCAATTCAAAATTGCTTTGCAATTTGTTTTCCTTTTTTGTTGTCTTTACAGTCAAATAGCATTCAAATTTCCTCTTTATGTGATCCAGGTAATCACTCAGAATTAAGTAATCTACCACAAGTCTTATCTTTTCATATTATCTACTGAAAACTGCCTCTCTTGTACATAGGTCTCTCCAGGAAGCTGCATTATTAATCATCAGATACTATTAGTCTCATGTAAATGTGAGATCTAGGCTTAAGCAGCCCAAAGGCTTCATAAATCAGAAAATCTAGATAATTTGATTAGCAAGATTTTGAAACAGCATCACATTTTTGGTACTAAAAATAATTTATCCTATTTTTAAAATCATCTATTCTCTTTTTAAATTTTATAAATCATTTTACTGGAAGCTCTTACAGTTCTTATAATAATTCCTTTATCAATTGTATCAAGCATACTGTATATAAGTTGCCATCATCAGTTTCAAAACAGTGTCTTTCAACTTGAGCCATTGGTATAAGCTCCTCATTTTTCCCCTCCCTCCCCCACTCTCCACCCTCATGAACCCTTGATAATTTGTAAATTATTTCAATTTTCATATTTTATAGCACACATGGTCTCCCTTCACCCATGTTTGTTTTGTTAGTCCCTTTCTAGGAGGGTTATACATTTAGCATTGTGATTGGTTCCCTCTTTCTCTCCCACTTTCCCCTACCCTCTCATTGCTGTTCCTGACAGGCTTATCTGTTCTGGATCCATGTATTGAGAGCTATTACCTGTACCAATGTATGTACCCCAGTCTAGCTGAATTTGTAAGGTAGACTTAGTGTCATGATAGTGGGGGGTTGGGGGGGAGGAAGAATGAACAAACTAGAGGAAATTAGTGTTTTGTCAGTGTTGTTCTGCGCCCTAGCTGATTCATCCCTTTCTGGTGACCCTTTTGTGAGGGGATATCCTATTGTCTACTCATGGGCTTTGGATCTCCACTTAAGTCATGCTTGTTTGTATCAATATATTATCTGTTTTGGATCTTCTGATGCCTGATACCTTCTCCCATCGACAACACTGATCACACAAGCTGATGTGCTTCTTCTATGTGGCCTTTATTGCTTCCCTGCTAGATGGATGCTTGTTTAACTTTAAGCCTTTAAGACTCCATATGCTATATTTTTTAATAGAAAGGTATCATGGGCTTTCTTCATCATATTTGCTAATGTACCCACTTTGTCTTCATCTATCATGTTGGGATTGTGAGGGCAAGGTATTAGAACAAATTTCTTGGATGTAGTAGAGCCCAGTCTCTGCCTGCTATCTTAATACCATATAAATTTATGTACATACCTATCTCCCTATTGTTATATATTGACATATTTGTATATATGTGCCTATATTCATATCTCTATAAATGGCATTTGTCTCCTAGTTCTTTCCTCTATTTCCTTTTACTTTCCTCCTTTCCCACTAAAATGCTTGACTTCATTTGGTGCTCAGAAATTCGTCTTGGCTATATTGCACTTGATCAAACCCCACCAGGTATTCTGTACTCTCCTTGCCATCAATTTTTGATTCCTTGTAACGTTCCCTTGTCCTTAAGTTTGTCAGTTCTACACTCCCTTTCCCTGCACCCTTCTCTCCCATGTCCACCTCCCTCCCCCAAACCATCGGTCCTGTTATCTTTTCCTTGATATTTTTAATCCTGCATACCTTATATTGATATACATAACAAAAACAACAAAAAGCTTATAAATAATTCTACATTTGTCTGCTGACATTACGTTTTCTGATGAGGTCTGATAAAGTGCCAACTCCTTCCCCCTGAGTCAGAAGTCTATTTTCAGGATTCCTCATGGACTTTTTGCTCCTTTCATGCTTTACCTAGTGAGGGGGCTTCTAACTAGACACAATTCCTGCAGTGTGTCTTCAGTACTGTCCCATGTAACACTGTGGGTCACTAGTGTCTCATGGTGGGACTGACCTTATGGTATTCTGTGTGCATTGGCTAATCTAGGCAGAAATTTCTTCCTCAAGTCTTGGTGGGCAAGGATGCAGCTCTCTCCCCGGCCCTTTCCCTACCTACTTTTCCTAAGTTTGATGACTCATTTTTAAACTTCATAAAGTTTAACTCATATCAACATGTCCTAACATACTCTTATCCACTGAAAAACAAAGGCAGAAACAGTAAATGTAGTATATTCATATATTGTGGGAAAATAATGGAATTTGAATTGGAAGAAAACTATATTTCATTAGTGTCTCTAACATTTACTAGTAATGTAAATAATCCACATATTCTGAAAGCCTTTGAAAAGAAAAATAAATTGAGAAGATAATGTACCTGCTAGTACACCTATTAGCTTTTCTGGAACAGTTAATGGAAATGAAATGAGATGGATAAAATGAAAGTAGCATGTGGTAAACTGCAAATGCTCTCCTGGGATTATTCCAGTTCACCATCATTACTTTCAATATGGGCAAAGGAGTACAACTTCTCACTGAAATAGATGAAAGCACAAATACAATTTTTCTCTGTTAGAATCAACACTATTAAATATGCAATTAATTTTCCAAGAAGTTTTTAGGACCACATTAAAAGGAACAACTAAGATAAGTCTCCTTTGCTTATTGTTTATATATATATACACACACACACACACACACACATATATATATATTCAGTAGGAAACCATTGCAAAATGTAGAAAAATTGCCTGAATTAAAAGAACTCAAAATGACCCTATTATACAGGATATTCCAAAAATGTAACTGTTTGAGTAGAAACACCCAGTCTTTTCCCATGGAGCTCCTGGTGGTTTCTGACTGCTGTCTTTGCATATAGCTGCCCAAATATAATCCTTTGGGGGGGGGGTGCATAACTGCCCTCTGGTGGTTGTGGGAGCTACCTAGCCTTGTTCCTGGAGAGCTCCAAATAGAATTCTAATTCAGTGCTGGGGGCATTATTTGTAGAGGAGTTGGGTGGTTAGAAAGGTATCAGGCAAAGGATAGTAAAAGAATGAAGGATAAAAAGAACACAGCCCTCTTTCTAATAATCACACATATGATAATAATTACCCAAACCTCACTGCCACTGAATCAATTTTGACCCATAGGTGCCCCGGTGGCATAGTGGTTATGTGTTGGGTTTATAAGCACAATGTCAGTAGTTTACACCCCATAAAGAGTTACCTTCTCAGAAACCAACAGGTCAATCCAATTTTGTTTGAGAAAGACTACAGAAAATGAAATAGTTACAGATTATCTTTCAGAATATCATTGCTGAGGTCAGATGGATATTGGCTGAAAGAAGAAAATACCAGAAAGATGCTTACTTATGTCTCATTGACTCTGCAAAAGAATTCAACAATGTGGACTATGGGGAAATTTCTACAAGTATCGAGAGGTAGTGTGAACAGTAAGAATTGGCTTAAAATCAGGAAAGGTGTGCATCAGAATTGTATCCTCCCACAATCCTAGTTCAATCTGTAACCTAAACATATCAATGAAGCTGGATTGTATGACAAAAAAATTAGCATCAAGATGGGAGAAAATCTTATTAACAACCTACAATATACAGATGACGACACATTGGTAGTTGAAAGTGAGGAGGAATTGAAACACTTGCTGATGAGCATCAAGCATTGTTACCTTCAGTATGGATTACAAGTCAATATAACAAAGACAAAAATCCTCACATCTGGCCCAATAGGTAACATCATGATAAAGGCTAAAGTTGTGAAGGATTTTGTCTAACATGGTCCCTAAATTAATGCTCTCAGAAGCAGTCAAGAGATGAAGACATATTTCTTTAGGTAAATCTTCTACATAAGACCTCATTAGAGTATTGAAGGTCAAGATGGTTTCTCGGAGAACTAAGATGTGCTTGGCACAAGCATAGTATTCTGCACTGCCTCATATATGTGTGAAAGTTGAACACTGAATAAGGATGAGCATAGAGGAATGGATATATTTGAATTGTAATACTGGGGAAGGATATTGAAATTTAGGACTGCTAAAAGAACAAGTTGCTCTGAAATGGAAGAAATAAGGCCAGAGTGCTTATTAGAGGCAAGGATGGCAAGACTTCATCTTACATACTTTGGACATATTGTCATGAGAGATAAGTCCCTGGAGAAGGACAACATGTTTGGTAAAGTGCCGGGGTAGCAAAAAATGAAAAAGGCCCTCAATGAGATGGATTGACACATTGGCTGCATCAATGGGCTTAGGCATAGGAACAGTTGTGAGGATGGCCCAGAACTGTCATTATTAACTGGTTGGCAACAAGCAACAACAAAAGCATTGATTAGCTTAAGAAATTGACAGGAAAACTATAATGTTATCATAATCACAATTATAAGAAAAACAAAAATAGAATTCTTCACACTAACAGAAAAATATACCCTCTCTGCAATAGAAAGTGAGAAACAAAGAAGATGAAGACAAATAAAATATGGAAAAGATATCAGAAATGAAAGTTAAATTATTTGAACCTGTTAACAAACAATAGTCCCCTGATGACTAAATCTACCAAGGTCAAATAATATACTGACACTAATAAAAAAAACTTAGAACACATAATTAGAGAAAGATGCAAACTTTTCCACTAAATATTATAGTTACTTTGCCTTTAGTAATGCCTTTAGCCTTCATCTAATCTTAATTACTTGCCTGATTGTTTGAGTTGGAATCTCAAAACAAAATCCTGGCCAGGCCTGAACTATTCTCATAATCATTGCTCTGCTTGAGTCAATTCTTTCAGTCAGTGCATCAAAATCTATTTAATTGAGGGTCTCTCTGTTGTTAACTGATCGGCTATATCAAGAATCTATCATCTGTATATACTATGAAGGATATTTACTATATCCTTCTCCAGAGACTGGTCCTTTTCGAGAACAAATCCAAAATACATGGGACAGTGTCTTGTGATCTACATTCTCGAGTATCCTGTTTATGTTTTACAAAGATAGATTTATTCTTTCTTCTGCACTCTGTGGTCTATTCAATATGCTCCCTCAATATCCTAATTGAAAGACATAAATTGTTCTTTTGTCTTTCATACTCATTTTCAGCTTTCATATACATATAAAACTATTAAAAAGACCCTGGTTTGGGTAAGACATAGCTTAGTCTTCAGTTGACATGTTTATTTTTTAGCACTTCAAAGCAGATTTACCCAACAAAAAGTGTTGAATGAAGTTTCAAGACACTTAATTGTGTATACAAGCAAAATGAAATCCTCAAAGGCTTAAATAAATTCTGAGCTTCAATGATGTTGCTCATTTGTCATTATTAATTTATTCGGGATGAGCCCCGGTGGCGTAGTGGTTGTGC